>JAAAKG020146756.1:0-32514 GCA_010014905.2 Druon quercuslanigerum
TGCGTAAAATAAGTTGAGCAAGTGTCTTCGGGTGTGTCCTCCGTCCGTCCTTGCTTCCTTTCTTCTGATATACAAATAAGCTAAATGTAGAAGACACTCTATAAATCGGAATTTTTTTTCGTGTTGGAAATGACGGCGGGGTGATGTAGAAAGCACAGAACTCAGCCGTGTTCTTGATTTGCGAGGTGTTCTGTGAAATACCCAGTCTTCCACTTTGTTTTTAACGGACTTTAGTTACGCAAATTTTGAAGCTTCCCGTTTCTAAAATTACTGTTCCATTGAAGAATGCTTTCTGCATTATATTTATTTTTCATAGAAAAAGTTCTGTAGAATTTAAAATAACGTAGGTCTGTAATTATAATGGATTTTTTCTCATATTCGCCACATCGAAACTAATTCTGTAATTCCTCAAGTACAAATTTTTTCCGTGTATAATGCACAGAGGAGGAGACACTATTATGCGCTTTGAAAGGGACAATATATAATAAAGAAAGATTCTTATGCGATTTGAAAAAGACACTACAATTCGCAGAGAAAAGGAGAATCTTAATCCTTCGCTCTTAGAAGAAGACACTCTTATGCATTTTGAAAAAGAAATTGCTTCGCTCTTAGAAGGAGACACTCTAATGCGCAGAGAAAAAGAAACTACTATGTGCTTTAGAAAAGATACTCCTTCGCTGTTAGAAAAAGATACTCTAATTTGCGGAGAAAGATACACTCTTATACGCTTCTAAAAATACACTTTAATTTGCTTCAAAAAAGACACTCCTTTGACGTTAGAAAAATACACTCTAATGCGTAGAGAAAAAGACACTATTATGCGCTTTTACAGAGACACTCTTTCGCTCTTAGGAGACACTCTAATGCTCAGAAAAAGAGACACTTTTTGTGCTCCGAAAGAGACGCTCCTTCACTATAAGAAAAAGACACTCTAATGCGTTGAGAAAGAGAAACTATTGTGCGCTTTAGAAAAAACACTCCTTCACTGTCAGAAAAAGACAAGCTAATTTGCGGAGAAAGATACCCTATTATGCGCTGTTTTACTATTATTTATTATTTTGTTTTATTATGCACTATTTCGCTATTAGAACAAGACACTCTAATGGACAAAGGAAGACACACTATTATGCGCATCGAAAAAGACAATATTAAGCGCAGAGAAAGATACACTCTTATGGGCTTCGAAAGAGACAATCCATTGATCTTGGAAAGAGAGACTTTTATGCCCAGAGAAAGAGAAACTTTTATGCTCCTTAGAAGAGGCAATTCTTCGCTCTTAGAAGAAGACACTCTAATGCGTTGAGAAAGAGAAACTAGTATGCGATTTAGAAAAGACACTCCTTCACTGTTAGAAAAAGACACTCTAATTTATGGAGAAAGAAACACTATTATACTCTTCAAAAGAGAGACTACTTCGCTCGTAGAAAAAAACACTCTAATGCGCTTCTAAAAAGACACTCTAATTCGCTTCAAAAAAGACACTCCCTCGATGTTAGAAAACGACACTAATTCGCAGAGAAAGAGAAAGTATTATGTTATTTCAAAGAGACACTCTAATTTTCGGAGAAAGATAAACTATTATACGCTTTGACAGAGAGACTGCTTCGCTCGTAGAAAAAGACACTCTAATGCGCTTCTAAAAAGACACTCTAATTCGCTTCAAAAAAGACACTCCCTCGATGTTAGAAAACGACAATAATTCGCAGAGAAAGAGAAAGTATTATGTTATTTTAAAGAGACACTCTAATTTTCGGAGGAAGATAAACTATTATACGCTTCGACAGAGAGACTACTTCGCTCGTAGAAAAAGACACTTTAATGCGCTTCTGAAAAGACACTCTAATTCGCTTCAAAAAAGACACTCCCTCGATTTTAGAAAACGACACTAATTCGCAGAGAAAGAGAAAGTATTATGTTATTTTAGAGACACTCTAATTTTCGGAGAAAGATAAACTATTATACGCTTCGACAGAGAGACTACTTCGCTCGTAGAAAAAGACACTTTAATGCGCTTCTAAAAAGACACTCTAATTCGCTTCAAAAAAGACACTCCCGCGATCTTAGAAAACGACACTCTAATGCGCAGAGACAGAAAAATTTTTATGTGATTTAGAATAAACACTCTTTTGCTCTTAGAAGGAGACACGCTAACGCGCAGAGAAAGAGACACTTTTTGTGCTTCAAAAGAGACACTCCTTCGCCGTCAGAACAAGACACTCTAATGCGCACAGAAATAGACACTATTATGCGCTTCAAAATATACACTCCTTCGCTGCTGGAAAAAGGCACTCTATTGCGCAGAGAAATAGAAACTATTTTGCGCTGACAGAGGCACTACTTCGCTCTTAGAAAAAGACAATCCATTGTGCTTAGAAAGAGACCCTCCTACGCTTTTAGAAAAAGACACTCTAATGCGTAGAGAAAAAGACACTATTATGCGCTTTTAAAGAGACACTATTTCGCTCTTAGAAGGAGACACTCTAATGCGCAGAAAAAGACACTTTTTGTGCTTTAAAAGAGACACTCCTTCGCCGTTAGAAAAAAGACACTCTAATGTGCAGAGAAATAGACATTTTTATGCGCTTCAAAAGAAAGACTCCTTCGCTGTTAGAAACAGACACCCTAATGCACAAAGAAAGACACACTATTATGCGCATCGAAATAGACAATATTACGCGAAGAGAAAGATACACTCTTATGCACTTCGAAAGAGACACTCCTTTGATCTTGGAAAGAAGAACTTTTATGCGCAGATAAACAGAAACTTTTATGCTCTTTGTAGAGGCACTCCTTCGCTCTTAGAAGGAGACACTCTAATGCGCAGAGAAAGAGAAACTATTTTGTGCTTTAGAAAAGACACTTCTTTACTGTTAGAAAAAGACACTCTAATTTGCGGTGAAATATAAACTATTATGCGCTTTGACAGAGTGACTTCTTCGCTCTTAGAAAAAGACACTCTTCTAAAAAGACATTCTAATTCGCTTCAAAAAATACACTCCTTCCATCTTAGAAAAAGACACTGTAATTCGCAGAGAAAGAGAAACTATTATGCGCTTTTGAAGAGACACTCTTTCGCTCTTAGAAGGAGACACTCTAATGCGCAGAGAAAGAGACGCATTTTGTGCTTCAAAAGAAACTCTCCTTCGCTGTTAGAAAAAGGCGCTCTAATGTGCAGAGAAATAGACTCTTTTATACGCTTCAAAAGAGACGCTCCTTCGCTGTTAGAAAAAGACACTCCATTGCGCAGAGAAATAGAAACTATTACGCACTCCAAAATAGACACTTATTCGCTCTTGAAAAGTAATAATCTTATGCTCCTTAAAAGGGACTCGTTTGCTCTTGGAAATAGACACTCTTATACGCAGAGAAAGAGACACTCTGAAACGCAGAAAAAGAGACACTCTTGTGCGCAGAGAAAGCGGAATTCTCATGCGCAAAGAAAGAGAGAGACAAAGAAGAAGAAAAATAAGTGTACGTAAGAGACAAGTGTATGTCCAACCAAAAAAATTACTCTTCTGGGGTAAAAGATGAATTTTGAATCCAAAAAGAACCATTTTTAACAAAACAGTTGAATAAGTGATCAAGAGTTTCACCTTAAGAAAATAGGTAAATCAACAAATAGTTAGATTCTTAAACAGATTTATCAATTTTAAACTAAATACCTACATTTTTATAAAAACAGTCAAAAATTCGAACAAAAAACATGACTTTTCGAAAAAATACTTGAATTTCCAAAAAAGTAGTTGAATTTTGAAATATAATTTGAATTTCGTATCTACAAAGACGAATTTCCAACCAAATTATGAAACAAAAGAGATTAAACTATAATGGAAAAAGTTGCATTTTCCACAAAATAGTTGAATTCTTAACAACAAAATTAATTTTTGATCGACCACTTGCATTTAAGATGAAGTCGTTAAACTTAAAAGCAAAGAGACGATTTTTCTACAAAATAATTTTTATACATTAATTTTTCTACCAAATACATGACCTTTTGAATAATGATTTAATTTCGTAACTAAAAGATATCCCTTTCTAACAAGAAAAGGAAAACTTAAGTTTTTAGATAAAAAAACAATTTTCATTCAAAAAATAAAACGAATTTTTAACAACATAGTCATACTTTCAATAAAAAAAAAAGAATTTTGAATTAAAATGATGACTTTTCAAACAAAAAAGAAAATTTTTAACAAATATTTCCTAGCTAAGACAAATTTTATATCGACATTCAATCAAAAAACATCCATTTTCAACAAAATTGTTTCATTTTTTACCAAAAAATGAATTTTTTACTAAATTGATGAATCTTAAACCGATTCAGTCGAGTTTTATTTTAAAAAAATTAATTTTCAGCCATTAAAAAAACTAATTTTCAATTGAAAAGATAAATTTTCAAGCAAAATGATGAGTCTAAAATAGTACAAAATTTTTTTAAATATTGTAGCAATAGATGTTTTACTGAGAAAATATGTAAATTTTAAATATGAAATTTAAAAAAAAAAGTATATTTTTCAACCAGAGATTAAAATTTTTACGAAAAAAATTACCTTTAGAAGGAAAGAACTCCGAAAAAATAAATAGAAGTAGAAATAAAACAAAAATTACTAACAAGATTATTGCATGAGGGTAGCTACAAAATTTCATTTTCAAAGTTTCTCTCAAACTTTGCCTGATAATTTTATTTCATTTTATCTTAAAATCATTATTTGAAGGTCAGAATCATAATCTAGTAACGATTTAAATATTTGCTCTTTACAAGGCGAATAAAACAATTTCAAATTAAAATAGAAAAATGTAAAGCTTATTATTCTTGACAGTTGTGAAAAAGGTTTCTTTGAAAAATTCCCTGTCTTCTGCAGGATTCTTTTCCAAATCCCTGGCATTTTCAGCTTTTCCCCAATTGTTGAAATTGCCTGACTTAGACCTGATTTCCCACATTTTTCCTAAAGTCCTGAAGAGACATTTTTATGAGCTGCAAAAGAGAGGAAAAGATGAAACGGTAGGAAAACAGTGTACGAAAGAGACAAGCGAGAGTAATAGACAATTTTATACTCTGAAAAAGAGAAGAAAAAAGGAGGAGTCGGAGAAGAAGTAGCGTACGGAAGAGAAAAGTGTGCATAGAGTAGCAATTAATTTTTTGGCGGCGAAAGAGAGGTAAAGAAGAAGAAGGGGAAGGAGAAAAAGAAGCGTACGAAAGACACTCTTATGTGCTGTGAAAGAGAAAAGAATAGCGAAGGAGTTAGAGAAGAAGGGTACGCAAGAGAGAAGCGAGAGTGAGAGGCATTCTCATGATCTTCAAAAGGGGAAAAAAAAGAAGAAGAAGTAGGAGAGAAAGAAGGAGTAGAAGAAGAAAAAGTTTACAAAAGGTACCCTCGTATGCGCTGAGAAAGAGAGAAGAAGTGTATGAAAGAGAAGAACACCTGAGAGTCATTTAAAAGCGCTGCGAAAGCGACGAATAGAAGGAGTAGGAGAAGAAGAAGGGTAAGAAAGTGACAAGCATGCGTGACACATTGCGAAAGAGAGGTGAAGATGGAGTAGGAGAAGAAAAAGCGTACTAAAGACTATGTGCTGCGAAAGAGAAGCAACGATCAAAGAAGTTAGAGAAGAAGGGTACGAAAGAGACATACATGCGTAAGAGTTACTCTTATGCACTACGAAAGAGAAGTAAAGACGGTGTAGTAGAAGAAAACGCGTACAAAAGAGAAAGGCGTGCTTAAGAGGTACTCTCATGATATTTAAAAGAGAGGAACATAAAAAGAAGAAATAGGAGAGGAAGAAGCTTACGAAAGAGACAAGCATGTTTAATATAGGAGCCAATTTTACGTTCTGCGAAAAACAGTACAAGAAGAAACTACGAAAGAGACAATGTGCGTCAGACACTCTTACGCGCTGCGAAGAAGAAGTGAAGGTGAAGGAGTAGAAGAAGAAAAATTGTACGAAAGAGACACTCGTATCAGATTTAATGCGCTGCGAAAGATACGAATAGAAGGTGTAGGAGAAGAAGAAGCGTACGAAAGACACAAGCGTGTGTGAAAAACTGTGAAAAAGAGGTGAAGCTAAAGGAGTAGGAGAATAAGTGTATGAAAGAGATAAGAAGACGTGAAAGTTACTTTAATGCGCTGTGAAAAAGACGAATAGAAGGAGTATGAGAAAAAGAAGCTTACGAAAGAGACTATTATTATCTGTGAGAGAGAGAGGAAAAGAACTAAGGTGTATGAGAAAAAGTTGTCGAAAGGGACAAACGTGCATAAGAGCCATTCTTACATGATGCAAAAGAGAGGCAAGGAAGAAAGTGTAGGAGCAGAACAAGATGTGTGCGAAAGAAACACTCTTATAAACTTCGAAGGAGAGATAAGAAGAAGTAGTAGGAGAAGAAGTATCTCTTATGTACTCTTATGCGCTGCTAAGAAGGGAAAAATAACCAAAAAGTAGAAGTTTAAAAAAGAGACAAACGCTCTTAAGAAACACTCTCATGAGTTGCGAAAGAGAGATAAAAAGAAGTAGAATGATGAGTATATGAAAGAGAAAAGTATACATAAAAGACGCTCTTATGTCCTTATGCGCTCTGATGAGCCGAAGCTCATCGTATTTTTTTTTATGATAAGATTCTTTACTCAAGCGAGTATTACCTAAATTTGCATAAACAAATTTATATTTTAAATGTTTTAATTTATATTTTTTTTAAGGAACGCCTTCTAAAGGAACTCTATATCTTCGAAGCATTTTCAGACGCGGGTTTCTTTCTTCGACGAGAAGGCGTGTTTTCCAATGGTGAAAAATTATTTGTGCTTTTAGCAGCGGTGCACTGAAGACGCATCATTTTTCAAGGGCGCTTCATGCCGAGAACCGAGAGGAAGAGAAACGCCGAGGCCGTCGGCGGCGACGTCAAACGTCACATACTAAATGCTCGTCTCTTTTTTCTGCGATACCTTTTTCTTTTCTTTCTTTTATCCACTTTCGACGACTTCCTTAATTTTTATTTCTGTTTCAATGCAAAAGAAGAACCATTTTAATCGATTTAACAGAATGGACCATTCAAGCTTCATTAAAAATTTTTAGGCTAATTTCCGGATTTCCGGGTCAAAAATGACATTTCACAATAATAGCTTAATACTAAATGCCTTTTTATGTGGATTGAGAAAATAATAAGGCATTTTAGTATTGCAAATGAAAAATATATAATGTAAATCATTTTAAAAGTGCTATCAGATTTTACATTCCAAAATGCTCTAAAATCAAGGGAAATAGGGTGCTTTTTCAAAAAATTAGGGAAATAATAGTGGAATTTTTAACCCAAAAAGGAGAATTTTTAAGATGAGTTAGGTTTATTAGCAAAATCATAAAATTTAAAACTTGTAAAAAATTAGTTTTCGACAAAATATTAATATTCAAACAAGGAAGATAAATTTATAACCAATAATTAAACTTTCACGCAAAAGAGATGAATTTTCAACCAAAAAGTTGAATTTTGAACTGAATTACAAAATTTTCAAAAAAAAGATTAAACTTTAACCAAAAGAGATTAATTCTGGACCAAAAATATAAAAGTAAGGTTTCCACTTTAAAAAAAATAAATTTCGTTCTTAAACGATGAATTTTCAACCAAAATAAACGTGCTTTCCACCAAAATATAAATTTTCAATCAAATAGTTAAATTTTTAACGAAGTATTAAAAATTTTTACTCAATATTAAATTTTTAAACAAAGTAGATCAATTGTAAACCTTATATACAATAGCATACTTCTTAAATAAAAACAATTAACTTTTAACCAAAAAAGGTGACTTTTTAAAATAATATTGAAATTTGTAACAGAATAATTGAATTTTTAAACAAATAGTAGAATGTTAAACCAAAAGATATGAATTTTTAATAAAAATAGGATTTTTGAGCTTTTAGTTAAAGAGAATTAAAGTTTAGACCATATAAGATGAATTTTTTGCCTAAAAAGATAAGTCTTCAACAAAATTTTCAAATTTTCAGAAAAAAAAAGATTAATCTTGTACCAAAAATATTTATATTTTCAATTAGGCATTTATATTTTTATACCATTGCGTCAAATCTCTTAGAAGAAAGTTAAATTTTCAACAACAAAAGATGAATTTTCAACCCAAAAAGATGAATTGTCAATAAAAAAGACAAGTTTGCAACAAAATAAAAAAATTGATAACCAAAATAAATTAATTCTGGTAAAAAAATATTTTATTATAAAGGCTAAAAAGTATTAATTTTTTTTTGTAAAAATAACAAATAAATTAACCAGAATCTATAATTATCATATTCATATGATGGTACTCATAATTAAGAATATTTTTAGCCTAATTTTAAAAAACGCCCTCTTTGGAGGGTTAAAAATTATATACCCCTTGGAAATTTATTTAGCTTTTTTACAGTTTTAATGGCATTTCTCATAATTAAAGTTCTAAGATTACTTTAGACAAATTTTGCTTAAATATTTTATAGTTTTTTAAAAATATTTTTAGTATAACTTAGGTTCCGATTTTGGACCATTAACCTCATTAGAAGTACCAAAAAATCAGTTTTTGAATAATATTTTCCTAATTTCACTTCTTCATTACAAAACCACATATTTGTAAAAATGCAAAATCGAAAATTTGCCATTAATGATTACAAAGGATTATTACAGTCAAATTTGTAAGGGATTTTCGTATCTGGTAATCAAAAAAAAAAAAAAAAAATTAAAAAATAAACAAAATATCCTATGATAAAATATATTAATCAATTGGATATATATAAAATAAATTGGAATTTCAATTGCGTTTAAATTATTTTTAAAAAATAGTGAAAGTAGCCTAAAAAGAAGGATTTTTTAGTATATGAAAACGTTAATTAAGTAATTCTAATCTGCCCGATTTATATTTTTCCTCCCTTAATTCTTCTACTTCCCCTCTTCCTTTTACAACTTCTTTTACTACTACCCCTGTCCACTCTTCTTTAGCTAGAATTCCCTTTTCCCTATGTCTCCATTCTAATTTCCTCCACACTATCCCGCCCCTAATTTCCCATATTTTCCCCTCCTTTGCCCTATTTTCTCACCCTTTATTTTTTCCCCCTTTCCTTATCCTTAATTTTCCTCAGTACTCTTCATCACTTTCAATCCTTTCTCGTACTTCTTTTCACATCCAGTCACTTCACCTTCCTGATTTATCCTTATTTTCTCGCCCCTCGTTTTCTCTACTCACTCATTTCCTTAACTGCTTCTACTTCTCCACCTTCTATTTCCCCTACTTCCCCTACTGTCAATACAACTCAGTACGCCCCTTCACGACTAATTATTTCTCCTACTTCTCCTATTTTCCATAATACACTTCGATTTTCCAATTTCTTCTTCCTTTACTACGCCCTCTCCTCGCTCTTTTCTTCCTATCTCACTGCTAAGAATTTCTTTAACTTCCGCATGTTTTCACAACTTCTACTACTACTTCCGCCTGTCCACACTTCTCTAGTGAGCATTCTCTGTCCACTATGTGCCTTTCTAGTCAATACTTCCCATACTCTACTCATCCACACTACCCTAACAACTCTCCTCTCGATTCTCTCCACCACTCTACTTTACTTTTAATCATTACTCTAACTTTCTTTCTCTTCCCTTACTTCTTCTTAATTTCACTTCACTTTTCCTACTTCTTCTTCCTAACTTCTCCCTCAGTTCCCTGCTCTTTATTTCCCATTTGTCAAATTATTCGCTCTATTTTTTCGCCCCTTATTTTCACTCCTTTCCTTTAACTTTAATTTTTCTGGCTACTTTTCATCACTTTCAATCATTTCTCGTACTTCAACTCACATCCAGTCACCCCCGTCTTCATAATTTTCTCTTATTTCCCTTCCCTTCATTTACTCTACCCCTTCATGTACCATAACTTTTTATACTTCTTGAGCTCTTACTTCTTCTACTACCCCTCTATCTATTCATCTTAGTACTTTCCTTCACGACCAA
This sequence comes from Druon quercuslanigerum, assembly GCA_010014905.2. Taxonomy (NCBI): domain Eukaryota; kingdom Metazoa; phylum Arthropoda; class Insecta; order Hymenoptera; family Cynipidae; genus Druon; species Druon quercuslanigerum. The sequence goes on from JAAAKG020146756.1 coordinate 9,958, forward strand.
TTATTTTTTCTACTTCCCCTCACTTAACCTACTTCACCTCAATTTTCTAACTTCTTCCTCTGCTACCTGCAGCCTTTACATTCTTAGTCAAGACTCTCTGTCCCCTCGTCCCTTTCCCAGCCCTCACTTTCCATTTTCTACTCACCCATACTTCACGACTAACGCCCCTTTAAATTCTCCTTACTACCCTACTTTACGGACAATAATTTCTTTAACTTTCCCCATCTTCGACGCACTTCCCCTACTTCCCTCCTAAATTTTCTTTTTATTTGGCTAATTCCCCATCCGAATTCCTTCTCACGTCTCCTCCCTTCATTTTCCCTCATCATCTTCACTCCGAATTCCATAATTTTCTCTATCCCCTTATTTTCCCTCACTTCTCTTACTTCGTCTTTCCTCATTTACCCTATGTCTTCTGCTATTATTTCCCCACTCCTCAATTACCTTTGCCCCCCTTGCTTTTTGCCAACATCCAATACTTTCCTACCTATCATTTTCAACTATAGGGGTTTCTGTCCGGGGCTAGGAAATCCCTTGCAATTATTAAAAATAGGCACCACGCGCCTACAAAAAGGGAATAGCCTATTAAGACGATAGTTCAGACTTAATGGTATCTCACAAAAAAATTGTTTTATAAGTAAGAGTTTTTTATTTTAGAAAATTCCTCGGAAAAGAGTATACTGGACAGGAGGAGGAATGAACGAACCACCACTTGACCGAAACTATAAGTTCTTCTGTCCGCGGCTACAAAACATAATAAATTAGCAAAAAAATGGTTTTCGTAGCCTATTAAGACGATAATTCAGTCTTAATGAAATCTCAAAAAAAAAATTGTTTTAAAATTTTAAAAACAATTTTTCTACAATTTCAGAGGAATCCTTCGAAAAGAGTACAATGGACAAATGGGCGGATAGAAGGACGAAAACTTAACCGAAACAATTAGGGTTCAGAAGTAATCCTATAACTTTACTATGACAGAAGCGAAATATTGTTCCTATGGGTACTTTTCTATCAATAGAATTTTTTTTTAATTTTTAGAAGGTCATTGTTGACCAACAAAGTCGAAAATCATCTGATGTGCATAAAAATCCACATTCTAAATTTTTTAACAATTCCTCATTTCTACACCCAAAAAAAATCAAAATTTGTTAGTGTTTTAAAGCCTTGGGCCACGGGTTAATTTTAAAAATTGCACAATTATTTTTCCACTGAATGAAAGAAAATAGGAGACGCGGAGGTAAAAAAGCAACAAAAATATGTTATAATTCGAGCCACCCTAGTTGCCACTTTCTTCAGGGAAAAAATTGGGGACTATTTTCCCATGATTTGAGTTATTTTTTTACGGATTTTGGTGTAAAAAGAAAATTAGGAGGTTGATACTGAAAAGGAGAAAAGACTATATTGAACGGGGGGTCCTTCCACTTTTGATAAATACATCGAGCGGTTGGCGTTCTGGCGGCGAAATCGCGTGTAAGCCGGGTAATGACGTGCACCACGTTCATTTTTCATTTTCATGGGTCACTCCGGTTCTCCGAGTCTCACGGTTTTATCCGAACAAGCGATCTCAGAGGATAAAGAGAAGCGTCCTACGAAAGGAAAACCTGCACCCTGATATAAGCGATATCGTCACGAGAAAATGAATCTTTTGCGATTTTGCGTGCTTCCCGGCCTAAAAACGAAAGGCGTCATAAATTTTTTTGGGGGATTTTCAGGTTTGACTGACGTTGCACTGTGATAAGGACTTTTCTTGCAGTCTGATGGAGATGAATTTAGAATGTTAGTGTACACAAAGCTTTTCAGTCCCAATTTAATTAAGAAGATTATTAACTAAAATGTGTTTAATTATGTCAAGGTGTATTTGTATATTGAAACAAGGGAACCTCCATCAATTAGGTAAGAATAATTTTTTAATTCTAGAGCCCTCTTCTATTATAAGGATTAGTCAGATTTGATAACAAATTATAAGAATAAAAAAAATTTAGAATTTATAACAAATGAGAACAAATTAATTTTTTTGTTTTTATATAATGAATTTATAACAAATTTTAAAAGATTTCAAGGGATTACACAATTTTTAGGATATGATTCCAAAGGATTTCAATAGATATGGATTTCGACGGATTATGGCGAATTTTAAGAAAATAAGAACGATTTTCAGAGATTTAAAGGATTTTTGAAAGATTTCGAAAAAGTTTCGTAATAAATCACGTGATTTTCAAGGATTTTAAAGGATTTTACATTGTATTAAACTATTTTTACAAATTTTGTAGAATAATACAAAATTTCTTAAATTTGACGGGAATGAAAGAGATATCAGAGGATTTCCAATTTTTTAAACATTACAAATGATTTTAAAGAAGTTTGGTGAATTTTATAGAATTTGCAGATTTTTAGTGAATTTAAATAAAATTTCGAAGATTGAGAAAAGTTTTAAAAGATTTTTAAAGACTTGAAAGGATTTTAAATGATTTTTGAGACATAAACGGTTTTTGCTAATTTCACGGGACTTCAAAGACCTTTAAAATTTTCTAAAAATCACAAAGTAGGTACACGAAATTTGAAGGTATTTCTATAAATTATAAGAGATTTTAGGAGATTTAAAAAAAATCACGGGATTTCAAAGGATTTAAAAAATTTGCATGTGTTACCGAAGTATTTTCACGAGTTTCGTAGGATATCAATGCATTTTTATTAGATTTTAAAAATTCTAAGAATTTTAAGAGTTTAGAAGGGTTTCGATGTATCGATATATCCACGGATTTTGAAAGTTTTATAAGATTTGAAAAAAATTAACTGGAATTTGAATGGCTTTTAAAAGATTTTAATGTATTTTTATATATTTGAAATGATTACAAAATACTTGACAAATTTTTTCACAGATTTTACAGGATTACATGTAATGAAGTATGGTCGCGAATTGTTAAGGAAAAAAAGTTTATCCAAATGGTTGAACTTTTAAGCCAATTTTTTAAATTTAATTTAATTTTTTTATTTTGTGTTTTTTTATATTTTATTTTTCATTTATTTATTTTTTTTTAATTTTTTTTTATTTTATTTTATTTTATTTTTCTCTAAAATAATTTTAATATAAATCTTTACAATAAAACGCGTAATTCTCAACAAAAAAAGTTGCATTTTTTCCACGCAAAATAGATAAATTTTTAAAGTAGAAAGACTAGTTTTCTCTCAAGGAAGACGAATTTACAAATAAAAACATCAAGTTTTTAACAAGAAACTCAAAAGTTACATTTTCAGTTTAAAAAAATAATTTAAAATAAAAAAAAACAATTTGCAATAAATTTTTTAAATATTTACCCAAAAAACGAATCTTTAACCAAAAAAGAAATAAATTTTTAACAAAGTAGTAAAGTTTTAGCAGAATAATTTAATTTTCAATTATAAGAGATCCATTTCAACAAAATACCTGAACTTTCCAACAAAGAGATGAATCTTTTACTAAACTAATAAAAAATATTTCAAAAGAAGTCGCGGGATTTTAATAGATTTTAGAAATTTTCCATTTTGTACCGAAGTTCTTGATGCATTTGGATGGATTTTAGGGGTTTTAATTAGATATTTTAAGAGATCGTTACGAATTTGAAAGGACTATAAAAGATTTTTATTACATTTTAAATATTTCATATAATTTTAAGGATTTTTACATTTCCTAAAGGGTCTTAATGGATTTGAATAAAGTGACATCGATTTAAAAGATTTTCAAGTTTTTATTGCAATATCCATCGCATTCAAGAAATTTCAAAGAGCCCAAGGATTAGAAAAATTTTAAGGGATATATGATGTTTCGAGAAAATTAACAGAATTTGAAAGTATTTCAAAGAATTTCAGGGATTTTACGAGATTTCATAAAAGTTGTGCACCAGATTTCAAGAATTTTTTAACCCCACGTCTTATGTATTACCCGCGTGTAGTATGAAATTAAACAAAAAAATATTGATATAATGCGCATAATAGTATTAAAAGTAATTTCAACTGCAAAAATAGTTGTTAATTAGCATATTGTAAAGAATTATTCAGAAAAAGAAAAATTACGTAATAATTGCTTTGGACTCCACCCCCCCCCCCTCCCTGACCTTGTAGGTAAGAATTTGAAATATTTTCCGGACCCCTTTCCTTAAAAAGCCGTGAGGAATTAAATGATGTTTCCTTTATATTTTTCAAACTTTGCAAGAAGACGCGTCTAATTCATAATTTTTTAGGGTGAGAGATGTTTTAAAAATTGCAATCCGTTATTAAAAGATGCCGTATAATTAGCAATTTTTAATGAGAGTTGCTACTAAAATAGCAATCTGCTGGTAAAACGCTTAACAGATAGCAATCTGTTGATAAGAGGCATCTTTTCAGGCAGACAACTGGTGAGAAATGCTGCATAATACGCAACGCTTTCGTGTGATATTTTACAGAAGTGGCAATCCTCTCTTGAGGGATGTCTCACAAAAGAAAATCCGCTGGTGATGAATGCCTAATAAATGACAAATCGTTAATGAGACATGTTATTTGAGAGACAGGCAGCTGGTGATAGATTCTGCATAAGAGGCAATCCTTTGGTGTGATATTCCAATAAGTAGCAACCCTCTCTTGAGGGAAGTTACACAAATGACAAACAGCTGGTAGGAAATGCCGAATAGCTGGAAATCCTTACATGAGAGTTGTACCTTGAGAGGCAGGACTCTGATCATATGTTCTGCACAAGTAAAAATCCACTGGCGAGGCATGCCATATGACTGGCAATCCTTTGTTAAGACATGTTTGAGAAGCAGGATGCTGGTGAGAAATGCTAAATAATAGGCGATCCATTATCATGATATTGTGAATGATTGGAAATTCTATCGTGAGAGATGCAGCATAAACAGCAATCATCTGATGAGAGATGCTGCACAAGTGGCAATCCTCTAGTGAGCAACGTCGAATAGATGGCAATCTTTTGATAAGATAAGTCTTTAAAAAACAGGCCGCTGCTAGGAGATGCTGCGCCAATGGCAATCCGCTGGTGAGGAATGCTAAATAACCTAAAATCTGTTAATAAGAGATGTCGTTTAAGAGGCAAGACTCTGGTGAGAGATGCTGCATAATATGAAATCCGTTAGCTTAATATTGCGCATTAGTGAAACTCTCGTGAGAGATGCTACAGAAGTGGCAAACCGCTGGTGAGGAACAACAAATAACTGACCATCCTTTGATAAGACAAGTCGTCTGAGAGGCAGTTTGCTTATAAAATATGCTGCATAGGGGGGAATCCGTGAGAATGATGTTGCACATTATAAGTAACTCTCGTGAAAGATGCAGACCAAATAGCAATCATCTGGTGAGAGATGTCGCAGTAGAGTCAATCCTCTGGTGAGGAACAACAAATAGCTGACCATGCTTTGATAACAAAAGTGATTTAAGAGGCAAGTTGCTTATCAAATATGCTACATAGGAGGCAATCCATTAGAATGATGTTGCGCATTCGTGAGAACTCTCGTGAGAGATGCAGACCAAAGAGCAATCCCCTGGTGAAAGATGCTGCACAAATGGCAATCCGCTGGCGAGGAACAACAAACAACTGACCTTGATAAGAAAAATCGTTTGAGAAGCAGACTACTGGTAAAAGATGCAAAAATAAGAGGCAATCCTCCCACGAGGGATGCTGCAAAAGACAGGTATTACTTAGCATACTTTTAAACAACATTAAAATCAATGTGTAAGTAGCTTCTTATATTAAAATAAACGGATAAGACAAGAAAAGTGAAAACAAGCAGAAAAGAGCACAAGCCATCAATTGTTTATAGCTTAGATGGGCAATGAAAGAGAAATATCGAAACTGCTGTTGAGGAAAGCAAAGAGACCGAAGAGAAAGAAAATCTGGGAGAGGGTATGAAAGCAAAAGAGAAGAGGGTTTGGTACGTAGGGCACGTTCGTGGGACCGCCAATGTATGCAGCCCGCATAAACTAACAGGCGCATCGGATTTTACATAAAATTCCGGCGAGGCGTGATTTCAGGAGATGGACGGGAGACGTGACGGGTGGACGGATCATTGGTACAAAACGTCGAGGCGACGCGCTCTTGAATTATGATTACTGATTACGATGTGGAACACATTCCGAGGGTCGAAACTTCGATCTAACTGTTGTACTTTCCACATGTATTTTCACATCCGCGGATTCATCTACGCTGCCTACAGAACCGTTTAAGTGTATGCGATGGATGAAATTGCAACCAGGAGCACGTGTTTCATAAAGGAGAATTGTTTTTCGAATCAGACGTTGCTTCCTCGACCAAGTGAAGTTTGACTGCTATCATTGTTTCATGTGAGTGCAATCGGATCAGAGGAAAAATTGATTTTGACAATGTTTCGAACATGAAATATTAACAAAGATTTGATAGTTTAATAATAAATAGTTCAAGGAATCTGCATTATCATAAGAGAATAGCAGAAATGTTTAAAATCTTTACAAACTAGTTGGAGCTATAAATTAATTTTGTCTTAATTACATTTTTTCTGACACAGATCTCTTTTTGCTTCGCTGGGAATCAAACCACAGAACTTCCGATTGCCGGCCGGGTGCTTCCCCATTAAGCTACTAGACAGATCAAGGAATCCGGGTTATCATCAGAAAATAACAGAATTTCTTAACATTTTTAGAGGCTAGATGGAGCAATGAATTAAACTTTGTTTTAAATTAATTTTTTTCCTAAAAAAATATCTTCTGCTATTATTTCTAAAAACGAATTCTTTTCTGGATCTCTCTAGTAGGTTAATGGCTGAACAAACGATCAGCAATCAAGCGTTCTGTGGTTCGATTCCCAGAAGAGGAAAAGCAGATCTTTTTCATCGAAAAATTTAATTTAAAAAAAAATAATTCATAGCTCTATCTAGTCTGTTGAGGCATTAAGAAATCTGTTATTCTCTGATGATATAATAAGTTTCCTTGAAAATTTTGACTCGTAACACTTACCATAATAATGCATGTATTGCTAAAAAAAAGATTCTTATCTCGTCCTCTCTAGTAGCTTAATGGGAAAGCACCCGAGCAGCAATCCGAAGTCCTGTGGATTGTTTTCATCGAAGCAAGAGAAGATCTGTTTTTAAATATAAATTTAATTTAATAAATAATTTTTTGTGACCCTGACACATGAGTTTGACACTACATTTTTCTTGCTTGTTGCAAATGACTCTTTACGAAACATAAATTTTTACTAAAAAAAGTAAATCTACGTACACTGCAAACAACATTGAGCTGTCATATTTTTAACAAAATAAAACAAATTTTTAATCAAAAAGTGCATTTTTTAAACAAAAGGATGAATTTTCAATTAAGAAAATTAATTTTCTATCACAAAGACGAATAGTAAAAAAAATTATTGAAGTTACAACTAAAAGAAGCTAGATTGTTTGCAACGCAAGTTTTGTAAGAAATTATTTAATTTTTTACTAGAAAGATAATTTTTTCACGAAATTTATGAATTTTGAGCCGAATATTTGAGCTTTTAACTCTGAGAGATAAATTTGGAACGAAAGCTGAAATAATTAAAGATTCAATCAGAAAATAAATAATCTACCAAAAAGGAGTATTCTACAAAACAGTAACATTTGAAACTAAAGAAATGAATCTTCAAGCAAAAAAATGAATTTTTAACGATTAGTGTAATAAGTGATATTTCAATTCAAAAATACGAATATAAAATAAATTGGTTGAATCTTCAATTTAAACCGATTGATTTGTAAGACAAAAAGAAAAACTTGCACAAAAAAGTTGAATTTTTTAACTAAGCGTTTTTTAATTTATATAGAGAAAAATGTTATCAAAAATTTTTAATTTGTAAACCAAAAATACAGATGTTTCACAAAAATTAAAAATATAAACAAGAAAGTTAATTTTCAACAAAATTGTTAAATTTAAATGCAAAGAAATGACTTAAACTAAAATAATAAATCTGCAAAAAAAAAAATTATGTTTAAACAAATAATTGTATTTTTAACCGAAAATGACCATTTTTAAACAAAAAACGTACATTTTTATCCAAGAACGATACATTTTTAACAAAATACATGAATTTTCAATCAAATAGTGGAATTTTTTACTAAAAGAGAGAAATTTCCAATTTGGATTAAAAATCATTAAATTTTTAGTTCAAAAATTAATTTTCAAGAAAGAAGCTTACATGTCTACGAAAAAATCCTAATTTTTAAATCAAGGAGTAGAGTTTTAATTTAAAAAAGCTGAAATTTTAATTAAAAAAATTATTATTTAAGTTTATAGTAAAAAAATAAATTACGAATGTCAAGACAAATTTTAAAAAAATAGTTAAATCTTCAATAAAGGAAATGATTGTTCAATGAAAACAGTAAATTCTTTATCAAAAAATTCATTTTTTTCTGGAAAGAAGACTTTTTTTTACAAAATACGTGTATTTTCAACAAAATAATTTAATTTTTATTCAAAAAATGAATTTTCAAATAAAATCATGAATCTTGAAAACAAATAATAATTTTTTTTTCACTAAATAGTTGAAATTTCGAACCAGCATATTAATTTTCAACCATAAGGATTAATGTTCTACATCAAAAGAAGGATTTTTAATAAAATACATGATTTTTTAACCAAACCTTTAAATTTTTTGCTAAGGATTTACAATCGTACTAAAATTCTGAATAATAAATCAAAACGAAGAATTTTTAACAAAGTAGTTTCACTGTCAACTATGTATTATATTTGAATTTTGTACAGAGAAAAATGAATCTTAACAAAAAAAGTAATGATTGATATTTCAACCAAAAAATATATATTTTTTTTAATTTAAAACAGTTAAATTCAACGAAACAAAAAGGAAGAATTTTTAACCTAATAGTGAAATTGTCAACTAAAAAAGTTAAAATTCCAATCAAAAATTTAACAGATCAATTTTCAGTTGAAAAATAAATTTTCATGCAAAGGAAACAGATTTTTCTAAAAACATTTCAATTTATAATCGAACAAATGTATTTTTAACAACATTGTAAAATTTCTTATAAAAAAACATGTTTTTTAATCTACCAAAAACGACAAATTTTCAACAATATACATGAGTTTTGAACTAATGAGGATTTAAATTTTTAGTTAAAGAAGATGAATTTCCAACGAAAAATGGAATAGTTAAATTTTCAGTTACGAAAATTAATTTTCAACAAAGTACAAGATTTTTGATCTAAGCTTTTAAGTTTACAGTTAAAAAAGATAAATTTTCAACCAAACGTGAAATAGTTAAATCTTTGTTTATAAAAATTAATTTTTAAATTGTTTTTGGAAATATTTTTATTTTAAATAAAAAAAAATGTGCATGAAATAAATTAATTAATCGTCAACAAAAAAGTAAATTTTCAATAAAGTGGTTTTATTTCCAACTAATTAGTTGAATCTTCTACCCAAAAAGATGAATTTTCAACGAAAAATATAATATTGGCTTTTTCAAAGATTTTAATTTTGACCAAAAACTAAATAAATTCAACTAAAAAGATGAATTTTTTACAAAATATTTCAATCTTTAAATAAAACAGATCAATTTTCAACCAAACAGTTGCATTTTTAAACTAAAATTAAATGTCTGCAATAATAACTGATAAATGTGCAAACCAAAAAAAATTCAGAAATATAGAGTTAAATTTTCAACCAATAAAGATGTAACAATCAATACAGAAAAAAAGATTCCTTACAAGTTTTTTAATTTTTCTTCTAATTAACAGATTGTTCATAAAACAGTTGAATTTTCAAATTCAAAATACGAATTTATACGAAAAAATTTAATTTCCAATCAAACAGTTGCATTTGGAAAATTTCAGAATAATGCCTTACGTAGTTTATGGATTAATCCTCAAAGTCAACATTGCTTTTTCAAAAATTCCCTGACTCTTTCGTGTTTTTTTAAACCCCCTAACTTTCCCTGTCCACTTTTGAATTCACTGACATTCTCTGATTTTTTGGAATTTCCCTGACCTGTAGCATCCCTGCTATATAAAGTTATTCCAGATGTAATAAAATGAGAGTTTAGAAAAAAACTTAGGAAGCATTTATGAGAGTGAAAAGAGAGTGATGAGGGGAGACATAGGGAGTGTCGGCAAAGAGCTTGTTCAGAGGAAGGATCTACACTCAAATAAGCGGGAGGTCAGTTGGCGAGCTTTTGGAAGCTCGTATAAGGGCTCAACAGCCCCGACAACTCCCCGCGGCGAGAAGACAAATGAGCTTGAGGTGAGAACTTGCCCGATAAATACCAAAGGCGACACAGTGTTTGACCAGAGAGCATAGGACTCTGCAAGAAATACTGCGGACACGGTCCTTTCGCCCTCTGATCCTCCTCACCTCACCACTCACCCTTGCCCCTTCATCCATATATACACATATGCATATATACATATCTACGTAGATGAAAATACACCTTTGTGCTCTGTAGTGGTACTCCCCGGCCGGGCCGGTCGTCTTCTAACCCTCTGACCTGCTCCGCTGAAGCTGGAGAGCAGAGACTCATTTACACTCTCACCCTTCCACCCAACTCGCCAACGCTCTGAGAACCCTTTCTTCTTAACGAAACTGTATCCACTTGTCGCATTAATTTTGTGTAATTCAGTAAACGTGAATGCAAATAGAGTAGAGTAGAATTCAATTGTGTAAGTTTCTTCACGAATGTTACCTAGATAGGGGCAATGTTTTTTCTTCAAGCACTCTGATGAAATGTTAGAGGTAATATTTTCCGATGTAGTATGAGAATGTTGCTAACTTAAGAGGCATCTTTTCAGCGGATTGACATTTGTGTAGTATTGCTCACCAGTCGCCTGTCCTTCAGACGACGTGTCTCATCAGCGGATTGTCAGTTATTTGGTATTGCTTATCATCGGATTGCCATTTGTGCAACATCGCTCACCAGTCGCCTGTATCCCAAACGACGTGTCTTATCAACGGATTGTTATTTATTCTGCATTTCTCACCAGCGGATTGCCATTTATAGAACATTGCTCCCAAGCCGCTTGTCTCCCAAACCACGGATTAGCGGATTGCCATTTATGCAACTTTGCTCCCCAGCCGCCTGTCTCCCAAACCACGTGTCTTATCAATGGATTGCAATTGGACTAGGCACTTCTCACCAACGGATGGCCATTTGTGCAGCATCGCTCACCAGTCGCCTGTCTGCGACCTGTCTCATCAGCGAATTACCAGTTATTCGTTTTTCTTGACAGAGGATTGCCATTTTTGCCGGTTCGCTCACCAACGTCCGGTCTCCCATACCACGTGTCTTATCAACGGATTGTCGGTACAGCACCTTTTGTGCCATATATTCTGAATCATTTATCGGTATTATTTAAAGTAGTAAAAATTGACTTCGAAACAGTCACATTTGACTGATTTAAAATTAGTTGTTTACTGATTAAAATAATGACGATTTATAGAGTGACAAACCAGTTAAAAGTGACTTTTAAAATCAGTAAATGCGACTCACTGATTTTATCAGTCAACTCAAATGATATAATGTGTGGAATTTTCTAAGAAATACGAATTTTTAACAAAATATAAAATTTTTTAACAAAACAGATGAATCTTTCATTTAAAAAAAATCATTTTTAACAAAGTTGTTAAACTTTCAATCAAAAAATAACAAAATATATAAATTTTCGCTTAAAAATTTGAATTTTTAACCAAAAAAGATTAGTTTTTAACAACGACAAAAAACACAACTTTTTCACAAAATAATTGAAACATATGTATCTTTAACATAAAATATTCGTTTGGAAAAATAAAAGCGTTTTTTAACCCAGAAAAATTTTTCAGCCAAAAAAGAAAAAAAAATCAACCAAATTGTTGAGTTTTTAAGTATAAACAATGAATTTACTATAAAACAGTTCATTTCTTTAACGTAAATATGAATTTAAAAAAAGTTTATTTCCAACCAAATAATTGAGTTTTTATTAAAAAAATAAAATTTTTAACATAATAAGACAATTATTGATCAGAACAGATAATTTAGCAACGAAAAATAAAGTAGTAGACTTTTCAATAAAAAATAAATAACTTTTAAAGCACAAATAGTATAAATATTATATATATTGAAAAATAATTAAACAAGATCATTGAATTTAAGAGATTAAAACTCTTTAAGATAATATTTTTTGATTTTTAAGTTATAAAAACTGAATTGAAAATTAAAAAACTCAAAGTGGAATACTTTGAAATTTTTAAACTTTGAAAATGAAAGCTTAAAATTTTGTAATTCAGATATTCAATAAATCACTTGCATAAATGGAAATTTTCATTACTTTTAAATTGAAAATTTTGTAATTAAAAGTTGTTAAACTGTAAAATAAACTTTTTTAACTTTGATATATTATACAATTCAAAGATAAAAAAAATATAATTCCACGCTATTATTTTCAATACTATAAATTGAACAATGAATCAGATAATTTATAGGTTTTTAAAATTACATAATTTTAGTCAGTTTGAAGCTAGAAACATCAATTTATAAATTAAAATTTGTTTTGAAATCTTTTCAAATATTCTCTTAAAAATTTGTTTAGAAAAATTATTAAAAAATTTCTATTTTTTAATTGTTATTTATTAATAGAAATAATTTTTAAACTTTTTCAAAATATCTAAATATAATTTTTTTTTAAATATTTTCCCAGCATACTGAAATGTATCTTAAAGTATATAAGAGTTATTAAGAGTTATTAAGAGTTATATAATTATGACTACTTAAACTAATTTTCTATAAATCCAACAAATATTATTGGCTCAATAAATTTTTTCCTTCCATTTTTTTTCTCATAAAGAAAATCTTTCTTATTTTTTATACAAAATACATTTTACACGTAAAAAAATTGTTGCTTAAAAAATTGTATTGCTCCCACAAAACTATTCTGTTAAGTCTACCAAAGTTCAGTTCGCTTGACAAAAATAATTTGGTTGTGATTTTAAATATTTAGTTATTTCAGCAAAACTATTTTGTATCAAAGATTTCGAGACGTAGGATAAAAGAATATGGAATACTTTAAAATAATATTTTTAATTTATCAGGATTTACGAATTTTGTTGGTAAACTGAATTTTGTCAGGGTGCTAAAAAAATGAAAAAAAGTTCTTAAGATTCATGGGAAAGTGATTCTCTTGTAAGGAATTTCAAGAAAAAAATAAAAAAAAGATGACAAAACATTTCAAATTATTTCATAAAATTTTTTTAATTGTTTAAAAGATTTTAAAGCGAAATTTCGACATTTTTCCATATTACATAATTTTAGAAAAAATTTGAGCAAGTTTAAGAGATATTCAGAATTTTTGAAACGATTCAAAAATAAATAAAACGTGTAAGGATTTTTTAAGAGTTATATTAATTTTTTCGAAAATGAAACACATTTTTTCAAGTTCCTAGGAAAAATTAAAACAATATTTGATCTTGTAAAATTAATTTTAAGTGATTATTTAGAAAGATTTTAAATTATTTTAAAAAAATGGTCAGAAAAGAATCTGAAAGATGTTAGGGCAATTTTTTGAATCTTACAGAAAAGTTTTAGAGAATTTTAAGAAATTAGAAGGTTCAGTAGGTCTGACAAAACTTTAAAAAATTGTCCTTCTATTCGTGTGGAAATCTTAAATAATTTATTATTTTCAAACTTGAACATTAAGAAAAAATTTAAAAAGTTTTTAAACATATCAAGCGATTTCTTCAAATTTCTCAAAAGAGTTTGGATGATTTTCGAACAAAATTTTTCAATTTGGTAAATTTACAAATTAAAAACAAATAAAAAATTAAGTGAATCCAAGAAACATTAAGCAGAATTTAGGAGAATCAAAAACAGTTTTAAACTTTAAAAGTTTTTTAGAAATGTAGATTTTTAAAGATTTAAAAACTAAACTTCAGGAGCTTTAAAATAATTTCAGGAATTGAAGACTTAGATATATTTTATAAATGTATGAATCTTTATATAAAGTCTATTTGATTAAAAAATTTTACATTTAAGAGTTCTTTATTTAATAAAATTGTAATAGAAAGCAATATTTTATAATTTATCATATTCCTTGTTTGTAATATATAGATATATCTAATAATTATATTTATTATATAGTAGCATTATATTGTCGACTGGCGAAATAAATGAATTAATTCTTCATCACTATATTTAAAAGTGGTGTATATCCGGAAATAATAAAAAATTACGAAAAAATTAAGAGGAAAACCAAAAATTAGCGAAAAATTGCCGAAAATATAAATTAACGAATTATTAATTGACTTAATTATAAAATTTCTTAATTTTAAATAAAACAGATTGTTGTTTTTGGGGATTTAATAATTCGTTTATTTTATAAGCTGGTCTCCAAATCGGTAAATTTTAGTTTCGGATATTTTTAAGTTCCAAATTTTATTTTTTGTCAATTAAAAATCTTCTCTTTGCGTGAAATTTCAGACTTCGGTAATAATATATATTTCCGGCAATTTTTTAAATTACTTTGTGTATTTGTTATTTATTTTTTATTATTTTGTATAGGCTTTCAATATCCATGCAATTCTTTTTTCTTAATTATGTCAATTATGCTGCTTTTTCTTATTTTAAAAAAATAATAAGTGAAAGAAAAATGATTTTAAAGGGTTTTTCATATTTAGTTTGTAATTTTAATTTTTTTAAGAAAGCTGATAAAATTTTATAGATAGTTGTCGAGCCTGATTTTTAATTTATATTTTTTAATTTTTTATAAATAAATAAGTATGACAAAAAAAATGACAATTTTTCTAATTGACGTTCCCGGAGCTCGTCAATAATAGGCAAATTGTTGTAATTTTCAACGTTTCATATATTTAGATTTTATGAAGATATTTTATCACGATACAATAAACAAAAACATTTTTTATAAACAAATTGTTTGTTGTTATCTTTCTATTATTTTTAATAATTTAACGTTTTTTAAAGTTATATTGCAAGAAATTTTAATGGAAACAATATTTAAATAAAAAAATTCCTTTTATGGCTATTCTTGTCAATATTATAAACAAATTAAAAAAACAATATGCATTATTCAGGAATTTGTCGTCATGTATTCTTAAATTAAATTTGTTTAACAACAACATAATATTAACTAACTAAAAATAATTGTCTGTGAAATTATCGTAAAGTTCCCAATTAAAAGAACTGACATAGAAAAAAAACGAGTTTTTTCCGTCGACAATTGCCCAAATAATTCATTTGTTTATTGAATTTGTTCAAAAAATAATTTAACTTATTAACTAATAATGAATACTGCTAAAATTAACAAAAATTTAATTGCAATGTTTATGGAAAAAATTATTAAAATTTATTAACAAATTATGCATTTTCTTAAAATATCATAAGGTTCATAATTTTATAAAATTGACACAGAATATTTTGTTTAAAAAAAAACTTTTTTTTTAAACGAAACTGATCCTGAAAAGTTAAAAATCAACTTTTTTTATTTTATTTTAACATTCAATTGTTTTGTCAAAAATATATGGATTTTGTTAAAAATGTGTACTCTTTGGTAGAATATTAATTTTTTGATTAAAAATGCAATTGTATGGTTAAAAATAAATCTTTTCTAGTTTTTTGATGATATGCCACTTTTTTATTTAAAATTAAAAGCTTTTACAATTTATATGTCAATTTTTATATGTGTGCTGTTGTTAAAAATTAAAAAATTGGGCAGATAATTAAATGGTTTGGCAGTTTAAATATAACGGTTTTGTCGAAACTTCATGTAGTCTTCATAAATTAATTTTTTCACACGATTTTAATTTTTTAATAATTTGATCTTCTTTAGTTTAAAAATTTATCTATTTGGTTAAAAATATATGTATTTTGTCAAAAATTCGTCTTTTTTGTATAAAATTAATCGTCTCGGTAGAAAATTTAAAAAGATATGGATTGATATTTTTATTTTGTCGACAATTGTCTTCTTCAGGAGAAAATTAATCTTCTTGTTTAACAATTAGGTATTTTGGTTTAAAATTCAAATATTTAATTTTAAATTCAACTCATATTCAAAATTAGCTTTATTTGAAAATTTATTTCTCATAGTAGAAATTTAATGTTTTTGGTTCAAGATGCAAATTTCTGATTAATACTTATTCTGTTTTTTGGTTCAATAAAAATATTAAATTTTTTTAACGACGATTAATTTTTGGTTAAAAATGTATCCATTCTAGCTCAATCATTTAACTATTTAGTTGAAGAAAATTTATATAAATTGTTGAGAATTCCTCTTTTTTGTAGAAAATTAATTTTTTTGCTTAAAAATTCATTTGTTTCGTTTAAAATATGTCTATTTTGTTAAAAATTTGTGTTTATGGGTCAAAAAAGAATTTTTTGGTTAAAAATTATGCTACATGGTTAAATTGTTCGTTTTTTTACAGTTTGTCTTTTAAGTAGAAAATTAATCTTTAAGGTTCACAATTATTCTTCTTGGTGCAAAATTCAATTTTTTGGTTAAAAATTCAATTCTTTGCTTATAAAACACCTTCTTGTTTAAAAATTCAAATATTTTATTTTAAATTCAACTGTTATTAAAAATTAGCTTTATTTAAAAATTTATTTCTTATAGTAGAAATTTAATGTTTTTGGTTCAACATGCAAATTTCTGATTAATACTTATTCTGTTTTTTGGTTCAATAAAAATATTTTTTTTTAAAGGAAGAGACTTGTTTTTATTAAAATATTAATTATTAATTTAGGTATGAAACAAATTAAACTGTTAGGTAGTAAATTCAACTGTTTTGTAGAAAATTCCTTTTTTTAATAAAAAATTTTTAACGATGATTCATCTTTGGGTAAAAATGTATCCTTTCCAGTTCAAACATTTAACTATTTAGTTAAAAAAAATTTATATAAATTGTTGAGAATTCCTCTTTTTTGTGAAAAATTAATTTTTTTGTTTTTGATAAATTTTTAATAAATTTAATTTAAAAAATTTTTTTAATTTAATAAATTTGAAAAAAGTTTATCAAATAGTGATGCATGTTACTAAAATTATCAAGAACATCCAAATTGAAAGGACTGGCATCAAAAAACGAATTTTTGCGTCACTAAGTGCTCAAATAATGCATTTGTGTATTAACAAAATTATCAAAATTTATTAACAAATTATGAATTTTCTTAAATTATCATGAGGTTCCTAATATTAAAAACATTGATATCGAGTATTTTATTTAAAAAAACGTATTTTTAAAAGGAAATTAATCCCTTAAGATTAAAAATCAACTTTTTAGTCAAAAACTCACGTATTTTGTTAAAAATCGTCTCTTTAAAGGAAATGAATCCTTATAATTTAAAATTCTTTTGTTTTGTCGAAAATATATGGATTTTATTAAAAACGTGTACTCTTTGGTAGAATATTTTTTTTTATGTATGATTAAAAATAAATTTTTTTTTGTGATATGCTACTTTTTTCTTTAGAATTAAAAGCTTTTTGGTTTAAATATCAATTTTTATATATTTTTGTTGTTAAAAATTAGTATCTTTGGTTTGAAAATTAAAAAATTTAGCAAAAAAATTTAATTATTTAGCAGCTTAAATTTAACGGTTTTGTAGAAAATTAATGTTTTCTATACAAATTAATTTTTTCACACTATTTTAATTTTTTAATAATTTGATCTTCTTTAGCTTAAAAGTTCAACTATTTGATTAAAAATATATGTATTTTGTTAAAAATTCGTCTTTTTTTGTATAAAATTAATCGTCTCGGTAGAAAATTTAAAAAGATATGGTTTTATTTTTTTATTTTGTTGACAATTGGTCTTATTTTGCAAAAAATTAATCTTCTTGTTCAAAAATTTGGCTTTTGGGTTGAAAATTCAAATATTTCATTTTAAATTCAACTCTTATTGAAAAATTAGCTTTATTCGAAAATTCATTTCTTACAGTAGAAATTAAATGTTTTTGGGCCCACATGCAAATTTCTGATTGAAAATTATTCTGTTTTGCTTGAGGTTTTCAATATTTATTTAAAAATTTGTCCTTTTTTTGGTTTTTAAAAAAAAATATTTTTAGTTTTAAAGAAAGAGACATTTTTTTATTAAAATATCCATTATTAATTTTTCTGTTGAAAATTCAACCGTTTTATAGATAATTCGACTTTTTGTTTTGGCTTGACAATTTAACACGATGGTAACAAATTAAACTATTAGGTAGTAAATTCAATTGTTTTGTAGAACATTCCTTTTTCAAATTAAAATTTTTTAACGTTGATTAATTTTTTGTTAAAAATCTATTCTTTCTAGTTCAAACATTTAACTATTTAGTTTAAAAAAATTTATATAAACTCTAGACAATTCCTCTTTTTTGTAGAAACTTATTTTTTTTTAAATTCATCTGTTTGGTTCAAAATGTGTCTTTTCTTAAAAATTAGTTCTGTTTGGTCAAAATCAAATTTTTTGGTTGAAAATTATACTGTATGGCTAAATTTTTCGTTTTTCTACAGTTTGACTTTCCAAGTAGAAAATTAATCTTCAAGGTTGATCTTCTTGGTTGAAATTTCAATTTTTTGGTTAAAAATGCAATTATTTGTTTAAAAAATCAGTTTTTCGGTTTAAAATTCAAATATTTTATTTTAAATTTAACTTTTATTGAAAATTAACTTTATTTGAAAATTCATTTTTTATAGTAGAAATGTAATCTTTTTGGTTTAAAATGCAAATTTTTGATTAATACTTAATCTGTTTTGCTTGAGCATTCAAATATTTATTTAAAAATATGTGCTTCTTGGTTTCAATTCAAATCTTTTTTAATTTAAAAAAAGAGTTTTATTTTTTTATTGAAATATCAATTATTAATTTTGCTGTTGAAAATTTAACCGTTTTATATGGAATTCGTATCTTTGTTTCACTTGAATTCTTAACACTGTGGTAACAAATTAAATTATTAGGTAGTAAATTCAAAAGCTTTGTAGAAAATTTCTTTTTTAAATTAAATTTTTTTAACGATGATTATTTTTTGGTTAATAATGTGTTCTTTCTAGTTTAAACGTTTCACTATTTAGTTAAAAAGATTTATATAAATTTTTGAGAATTCCTCTTTTTTGCATAGAATTATTATTTTTTTTAATTTATCTGTTTGCTTGAAAATGTGTCTATTTTCTTGTAAATTAGTTTTTTTTGCTCGAAAACTAATTTTTTGTTGTTGAAAATTATACTACATGGTAAAATTTTAACTTTTTAGAGTTTGTCTTTCCAAGTAGAGAATTGATCTTCAAGGTTGACAATTAATCTTCTTGGTTGAAAATTAAATTTTTTGGTGAAAAATGCAATCATTTGTTTAAAAATTCAGCTTTTTGTTGAAAATTTAAATATTTCATTTTGAATTCAACTCTTATTGAAAATTAAATTTATTTGAAAATTCATCTCTTATAGTAGAAATTTAATGTTTTTGGTTCGTCCTTTTTTGGTTCAAAAAAAATATTTTTTGTTTTAAAAGAAGAGACTTTTTAAAAATCAAATATCAATTATTTATTTTGCTGTTAAAAATTCAACCCTTGTATAGAGAATTCGACTCTTTTTTATCTTGGCAATTTAACACTGTGGTAACAAATTACATTATTAGGAATCAGTAAATTCAACTTTTTTGTAGAAAATTCCTTTTTTAAATTAAATTTTTCTGATGATGATTAATTTTTGGGGAAAAATGTATCTTTTCAAGCTCCAACATTTTACTATTTAGTAGAAAAAAATTTATATAAATTGTTAAACATTCCTCATTTTTGTAGAAAATTATTTTTTTTCTTTAAATCCATCTGTTTGGTTATCTATATTTGTGTATTTTCTTCAAACTTAGTGTTTTTTGGTCGAAATCGAAGTTTTTTGTTTGAAAATTATACTATATGGTAAAATTTTGTTTTTTTTTACAGTTTGTCTTTCTAAGTATAAAATTAATCTTCAAGATTGAAAATTAATCTTCTTAGTTGAAAATTCGATTTTTTGGTTAAAAATGCAATTATTTATCAAAAAAAACTTTAATAAATTTAATTTGTTTAATTTTTTAAATGTGACAAATAAAAGAAAAATATCAAATAGTGATGGATATTGCTAAAATTATCAACAAGATCCAAATTGACAGGAGTGACAAAAAAAAACATTTTCCGTCGATAAGTGCTTAAATAATGCATTTGCTTATTAAAAAAATTATTAAAATTTAATTAAAAATTATGAATTTTCTTAAATTATCATGAGGTTTCTAATTTTAAAAAACTGACATCGAGAAAAACGAATTTTTCTGACGAAAAATGCCTGAATAATGCATTTTTTTTATTAAATTTGTTTATAATAATAATAAGAATAGTCCTAATAGAATTTTGAAAAATTAAAATATTGTTTTGATTCAAATTTGTTGCAATATAAATGTAAAAAATGTCAAATTTTTTAAAATTACAGAAAACACATTGCCAATAAACAATTTGTTTTAAAAATTTGTTTCTTTATTGTACGAGGATAAAATATCTTTATATAATGTAAATATATGAAACAAGGGCGATTTCAACAATTTTCCTATTATTTACGAGCACCGGGAGCGTCAAATAGAAAAAATTTGCATTTTTTCGTCATATTTGTTTATTTATAAAAAAATGAAAGACTAAACTAAAAATCAGGTTTGACAAGTCTCTTTCAAATTTTATTAGCCTTTAAAAAAAAATCATCTGAATCATCCCACAGGTTCAGCTGGAATCGTATTTTGAACAAAAAAATGTAGAATTTTGAGATTGGAAAATAATCCAATTTTTCAAGAATAATTTTATGCAAAGGAACATGAAAAAGATTCAATAATTAAAAAATAGATTTCCAAACTATCTCACTTTCCGGCTCATTAAAGATAATATAATAATCTAAATACATTGATTTAGAACCAACCAAAAAAAATATAATTCTTCCCCAGGGTTTTCAACTTTTACAAAACACTTTTTACATTGGGCAGTACAGTGGAAGCACCCAGTGAATGTAACCAAAAAAATTTTTTTCAAGTTAAAAAAAATTTTGTTTGAGTCTACCACACTTTGTATCTAGGTCCGCCATACACTCCAACGAAATAAGTTGGTTGGATCAACAAAACGATTTTGTTGCTACTATAAAAAGAAGCTACTACAGCACCCAAAAAATTTGATTAGGACAAACAAACTTTTTTTAAGTCAACCAAACCTTTTTCTCAGTATATTTTTACTAATTATCACTAACTGTATTCAAGCTGCAGCAATTAGAAGAATTAAACTGATAAGCAGTTGTAGATTACTGATTTAAATCTAGAGAGTTGGATGTACTTCGCGGATCTGATAAGACGCCTTTTTCACGCCTAGACTTAATAATGGGCAGTAGCTCTGGAAAAGGCACGAAGCTGCGTCTAAAGTTATTAATGACTCGCATCCGTCGTATATAATATTCATTATCAGAAATAGTTGATTATGTACGTAGCTCGTATATTACGAGCGGCCGACAAAGGTAAAGCTACGTGGTGCGGCCATGACGAATTAATCTACTGATTAAAGCAATCCCCTGACACCGCGGTGCTACCACATATTTAATACGTCACCGGAATCAAATGGCCTCTCCCTTATGCGCATCAATTTTTTTTTTTTATCTTTTCGCATTAGTTGGAATCTCAAAATTCTTTCCTACGTTCTTCTATCTCTCATAATAAAATATTCGTCTATGTTAATGTTTTCTAAATAAATATTTTTGTTATTTTAGTTAGAGATCATCCATAGATAAGGCATGAGGATTTTTAGGGGAGGGTAAAAATCTTAATATTTATTATTAATTAACAGAAAAGTTCAATTTGGTAGTTTTTTTTCTTTTTAAATCAAACTCATTCTAATTAAGCCCAAAAATTAGAATTTTATGAAAATAGGAAAATCATCAACCAAAAGAGAATCATTTGCAACCAGAGAGTTACATGCTTGACCAAAAAGATGAAAATTTTACCAGAGAATTAATTTTTAAATAAAACAGAGGCATGTGCAACTAAAATTGAATAATTTTTTACCAAATGAATGCATTTTTAACGAAAAAACACTAATTTTTAAGAAAATAGACACATTTTCAACCAAACAGATAAATTTTTAAACAAAAAAATTACTTTTGTACAAAAAAGAGGAATTCTCAACAATTTGTATAAATTTTTGCAACTTAATAGTTAAATGTTTATACAAGAAAGAATACGTTTTTTACCAAAAATTAATTATCTTAAAAAAAATTAATTTAAATGAGGAATTTTCTATAAAACATTTGAATTTATTACCTAATAATTTAATTTGTTACCACAGTGTTAAATTGTCAACTAAAAACAAAGAGACGAATTCTCTATAAAACGGTTAAATTTTCAACAGCAAAATTAATAATTGATATTTTAATAAAAAAAGTCTCGTCTTTTAAATCAAAAAATATTATAATTGAACCAAAAAAAGACAAATTTTTAAATAAATATTTAAATCCTCAAGAAATTTTGAATAATAATAATAATATTAATAATTACAATTAAAAATTTTCATTTTGAATCAAAAAATTTAATTTCTACTATAATAATTTAATGTTCAACTAAAGCTAATTTTC
>JAAAKG020146757.1:0-10608 GCA_010014905.2 Druon quercuslanigerum
CGATTTTCTAAAACCTCAAATTTACCACATATGTAGCAAAATGCATCTGGATCACCCACATAATTATGCGCTATAGTGGAAGTGGATAAATTGGACTTGAAACAGCGCTTAGAAGACATGCTCTGTTTTGATTTGGAAGTTTATAGTAATAGTATAAGTATAGTATAGTAAACTAGTGATATAAAAACACAAAAAAAAGAAACTGATAAGGGTTTTTAAAACTGTGCTGAAGTCAC
This sequence comes from Druon quercuslanigerum, assembly GCA_010014905.2. Lineage (NCBI taxonomy): Eukaryota > Metazoa > Arthropoda > Insecta > Hymenoptera > Cynipidae > Druon > Druon quercuslanigerum. Next base: position 237 of record JAAAKG020146757.1, read on the forward strand.
ATTAAGAAGCACGCTTAAAGAGATTGTCACCATTGTCCTCTTTACAAACGTGAAGTTCTAGCGCGATCTTTCATTTGTTTGTTTCATAGTCTTTTTTTACGTGAAGTTCGAGCGGGATCTGTCATTTGTTTTGTTCACAGTCATTTCTTTTGTTCGATTTTACCTCTATTTTTGCGTTTTTCGAAAAAATATGAGCCAACTCGGTTCTTTCGACCCCGGATTTGGATTCAGCTACCCAAAAAACATATAGATATGCTGGTTAAGTCCACCGGTCATGAAAATAATTTTTTTTGCAAAAATATACACGAAAAATCGCTGTTTCCGTCGACTTTGCATCTATTTTTGCGTTTTTCGATAAAATATGAGCCAACTGCGTTATTTATACCCCGGATTTAGAATAAGTGACTCTAAAAACATAAGGATGTGATGCATAAGTCCACCGGGGATGAAGATATATTTTGTTTGAAAAAATATGCACGAAAACCCGCTGTATTCGTCGATTTTACGTCTATTTTTGTGATTTTCGAAAAAGTATGAGCGAAATTGGCTATTTGGGCCCCGGATTTAAATTCAGCGACCAAAAGACATATAAGTATATTGGTTAAGTCCACCGGGCGAGAAAATATTTTTTTTTCAAAAATATACCTGAAAAATCGTTGTTTTTGTCGATTTTTCGTCTATTTTTTCGTTTTTCAGAAAAATACGAGCCAACTTGGTTATTTGAACACCGGATTCGAATTCAGCGACCCTAAAAACATATAGATTTGCTAGAGTAGTCTGTCGGACAGACCACTTTTTTGTGTGCCGTTGTTATCAAGAGATGAAGATTGTCAAAAGATTAACGTTAGTGCTTAGCATGTTCTCATTTTAACTAAATCAAGCCCTCACAATTTCTATCATTCAACCTTTGGTTGGAGAACCAGGAGAATTTTAAATTCTACTGCCAAAAAGTTTATTGGGTGGTTCCCTATTTATTACCAGCAGATTGTCAGAAGCCAAAACTGCTTTAGTATATTGAGAATTGAGAAATCACGATATTTTACACTAGGATTTCAAATATATAGAAAAGATAAGCGTAAAAAATGTGCAAGTTTCTTTCACAACCATAAAATTACAAACATGAAACTCTTCTTGAATTATTAATAATATGACGCATATCGTCATTTAAATCTGAACTTGAAAAAAATCAGTTTGCATTGTTGTTTCAAATGTTTGCGTATTTTAAACCTTAATTATATGGAAGGGATCCGGAAACTTTGCTAAAGAAAGTTTATTTTTAAGAAACATACCCCACGCATTGTTATTGACAGCTTGAAACAAAATGAGTTTCTAAAACAAGTTTTAGCAGATGTTGGCTTAGAATTTGAATCCAGCGAAAATTTCCCAGCTAATTCAGTGACCTATTGCTTTACTATACACGTGGCATTGTTCAGTATGAACCACATAGTGGTAAGTTGAAGAAACTTATGTAAGGTGGTGGATGTAATGCTAGACATACTCTCCCTTCAGAAAGACACTCAACCAATAGTCTTGGCCTTCGAACCACCCTGCCGTTCGAGTTCACAACCAGGAAAGTACATGGGAGAAAATACATGCATACACGTAACTATTTGGCATCAACTGGACTGCTGATTACATATGCAGTAAATGTAAAATTTTTAGAAAAAAAGTTTGTCACAAAAATATTTATTTATAATACAAAATCAGAGGAATAGTTGTTTTTCTCCATTACAAAATCTTAAGATTACAATTATCGTCAGTCACTGTGTGTACATATTATACTCAATTATATAATAGTAACTAGGTGTGCACTGTTTCGGCAGCTCTAATTAATACTATGCTTTGAGAACAAACGGAAATGCAATAACATTTGTGGAAAGTTATGAAAAAACATGTAAAACACATGATAAAGAAGATATTATTAATTAGAAACAAGTTAACTTATGAATGAGTTACGTGAACTAAATGACACCATCTTGAAATTCCAAAATGAATTCCTCTGTGCCCGACTTTAATCCGGGTCATTTAAGGAAAGCAAAAGTTAGTTCACACGAAATTGACTGATCCACCACATTTCTGTGGAAGATGCTGTGCATCCTCTCATTGAGGAGCTGTTCCCGGAAGTTTTTTTTCTGTGCTTTCTGAATTCGGGCTTTCAGGAGTGAGTACTCGAAATAGATAAGATTTGATGAATTTTGCTCACCCCTGATACTGAAGTTAAGTCCGAGTGTTTCAGCAGCCTCCTCCGCTCTTTGTACAGAAACGCTCTTTTGCCCACTTCTTCATGCTTCCTGGCTATTTTAGGAAGAGGGTCTCTTACATTTGCAAATCTACGTGCTGTACCCAAAATATTCATGTTGTGAAGATATTCAAGATTCAATATTCCGCGAACACCTTGACGGCTTAAGATGTAGAGTCGCGGAACAGAAGACTTAAGATGCAGTTTCAGATACTTTGTTCCTAGCTGACATTTCGGAAGACCAAATCTGCCGGATGAGCCGTTTATATCTGCTTCGGAGAGTATCATTTATAGATGTCACATTCTTCATGCGGCTCTGTGGCACGCCCAGGTACGTATAAGTCTCTCCTCCGCAAAGTTGTCGTCTAGCGCTTCTATCGACGAGCTCAGGGTCTTCAGAGATGCCATTAAGCTTTCCTCGCTTTAAATAAACCTTGGCGCATTTTTAGCATAGATCTTAAGATCATCCATGTAAAATGCATGAGTAACCTGGTGCTTTCGATTTGCAGGTTTGCCACAAAGGTAACCCTGGGAATGGCGAAGTGCTTGAGATAATGGCAATAATATGAGGCAAAAAAGGAGTGGTCACATAGAGTCGCCCTGAAAGACACCTCTTTGAGAAGTGACCTTGTTAGTTATTACACGATTTTCTTCGGATGAGATAATAAATCTAGTTTTTCTAAGTGGCATCAATCTCTATATCGAGTTCACGATTTGCAGATGGACCCTTAAGCTTTCTAAAAGACCATCGATAGGTCACACTGGTAGGATGCTGCATCTTTGCAGATAGCTGTAAATTTCTTATAAAGTGTATTCAGACAAGTGATTGGCTTGTAAGATATATATATACAGTCAATGCTATTTTGCATTATTGATTAATCAAAAGCTTTTATCAATTAGCCTTATCAATTAGTTTGCCGTGGAAACGATCGAGAGCGAGAGCGAGATATGTACCGAGAAATGAAGGTGAAGTCCACACTTATACAATTGAAGATTTTAAGTTGAATATTATATGTTGTTGTTGAGATTTTAAACATATGAAGTATTAATTAATAAGATGTTAATGGATTTCGTCTACTGGCCGTAGTATTTTATTAATGGTAATAAAACCAGTTTCGTCCGTCGACGTCGGACCTCAGTAGTTATAAGAAATCTGTGAAAGATGATTTTTTTTTATCTTATATATACAATAACAATGACTATACATTATAATAACATAAAACTTCTTACCTTAAGATTAGAGGTTAAATATTTTTCCGATTGAACAGTGTTCATGGTAAGGTAATTAAAGTTTTAAAATTTTCCTTTAAATAGTTCATATAATGTAGCAAGTTTCTTTGTTTATTAGAAGAGTTAAAAGAGTTTTACCCATGATCTGTTGTGGAATCTTTAGATTTAATACGACTTCACACTTACACGTAAAACCCACATTATATAGACTTGTTTGAGTACTAGCCCACCTGGCTAGTTTAGACTTCCTGACCTTAGATCATAAGTTTCAGTATACCCATGGCCTCGGTAATACGTATACATCATGTTGATCCATAAAAAATTGGTTTATTATTAAAAAATACTAAACCGAGACCATGGGTAAAACTTTTTTAACTCTTATAGTAAACAAAGAAACTCACCATATTATATAAACAATTTAAAGGAAAATTTAAAAACTTTAATTAACTTACCATGTAGATTGTTCAATCGAAAAAATATTTAACCTATAATTTTGAGGTAAGTAGTTTTATATTATTATATTGTATAGTCATTGTTACCGTATATATAAGATAAACAAATCATCTTTAACAGATTTCTTGTAACTGATGAGGTCCGATGTCGACGGACGAAACTGGATTTATTACATTTAATAAAATAATACTGCCAGTAGACAAAAACCATTAACATCTTATTAAATAATTTTATAATGAATGTGAAATTTTATTGTAAAATTAGGTTAAGTTCAATTATGGTATAAATACTGATATTAAATGAATAATACTCTGTGTATTTAATCCACATTCCCTATAATGTCAGTTTAAATTGAGTAAACATAAATTATAAGTTAATTTAATTAGATACACTTATTATAAAATAGTTATTAGTTAACATAATAAGATTCAGGTTAATATAATTAGGTTCAGTTTAGGCATTAATAAATTACCTAATGCAGTAACTTGTAATCTTGACAGATAAGTCTGCGCATATGCAAATTATATGGAACTGAGCGATAAGGTACGTGAACCATCTACTTATGAGTGAATACAGTAGATACTTACCTACGAAATCTGGAAATTAATTTAACATGCTACTGATGTAGGTAAAGTAAATTAATGTAATGTCGACATATGGCATACCGACTGAACATCAATCCTCGTCATTGATATGTATTACCGACCGCCAATAAATCTGCATTACCGAATGTTGATAAACCAATGAAAGTATACCGATAAATCTCAATACTGACTGGTAGCGATACCAACTGTTGTGAGACCGACTTAGCAAACATATCAATTGTATAGTATTTGTAGTACCATTTGATACGCATGTGCAGAGATCCTAGTACAGTTACAGGTTAGACCAAGTAATCTTCTGCATTATCGAATTTTTATAAATCTGCATTACCAATGGAAAGTAATACAGACTATTGGTTATACCAACTGTTGCGAGACTGCTTTGGAAAAAATATTGACTAAGTCTACACTGTCAGCATCTGTTCTTCGTGATCAAAAAATATTTGCGCGTCGAAAATTTAAATGGACCTCATGCCCAAATGTGGGTAATTCAAACTGACAAATTCCAGGTGTAGGCCATCAGGTTATTAAATTGTATAAAGCAGAAGGAATAGCTAGTAGAGGTATGAGGTCGGTATGGTAGGTCCCTAGTATATTGACTGAATCTTGATCAAAGTCGGTAACTCAACATGAAACAGAACCTTAAACTCAGTATGAAACAGAACCTTCATTGGTCGTGAAGTGTCGTAACAGCGAAATAGCTCTACTATTCGGATAATATAGTCGATTGTAGAAGTGTATACTGTGACCCTAACTTTATGTGTTTCTGTTTGGTTTATAGTTGGTAAGAATTTGTACTCCCAAAGTTGTTTTGCCTTTATTTTGTTTATACGCGTTATACGAAAACCCGTTTTATTGCCAAGGGACAAATTTAAGTTTCTAACTTCAAAGTGGGACTGCCCGGTTTGCAATTATGCCTCTCACCTACAGGTGGAAAATGAACAAGTTCATTTACCAGGATGTACGACCACTCAGATTATCTAAGGCTTGATTTAAAATTTGCTTACTGGACGTGATTGGACTAAATATTATGGATCTTGCTATGGGACAACTTTGTGAGGATCTCAATCTGCGTTGTTTGCTAGAGATATTTATAAGTCATCTGTATGGGAACCACATTCGAGGTCACAATTACTCTCCATAACCTCGCATGAACTGAATAGTAACAGGCTGTATTATTCATACAGCCGATCTAGATCGTAGACGGCGCCTAGGCAACGAGGTCATTAGGAAGCTCGGTTCAAGGCGATTTTATGAGTGCACTAGGTATTTATGTAAAAATGATTTATTTTATTTATAACAATATTTGACATCATTTAGATAAACTTAGGCGCTTTCTCATACTCTATATATGTGTAATAAGACCATAACATAAGTGCGATACTTTGGGTAGCACAAGGGAGATTATCATCAATTATAATTTCTAAAAAAATTCTTAATGCAACTGTTTGTTAAAAATTTACACATCTTATCTTATCAGAATTATATTTGATTAGTCACGCTTTTAGATTTAATCAACCCGCTCGTATAGTTAGAGCTGTACCTTCGCAATTGTTTTAAAATATAATATTTACGGTAGTTTCAATACAGTTCGAAGAGTAGAAAAGTCCATTTGAAAGATTAGGAAAAACAAAAGGTTATATTAATATCAGATAGATGCTTTTGGCATTTTTATAAAATGCTCGTGGGCCCAGACCATTCTGTTTTTTTATAATATACGAAATGATAAAATCAGATTTAAGAGACGTTTAGTCTTTTACCTGCTCTGTTTTTTTCTTTTTAAATTTAGATCATTGCTAAACCTATATTGCTGAATTTAGATTTACTTTGATTAATTTTCACAACCTACTTACATAAATTAACATAAAACTAAGCTTATAGTTAATTTAAATTTGGTAAAATAACTGTCTAATGCAGGCATGAGTTATGCGTTTTATCAACGCATTTGTAGTTCTGAAAGTAGCCGTTCTGACAACAGGAAGAGTATTATGGGGCCTTTATCGTAATTTTCACATGCGCATTCGCTGTATCTCGAGTACGATTGTAGCCGCGTCTACCTTATCTCAAATATAGGAAGTGATAACACTTGTAAATGGAACCTTTGTTACATAAAGTATCGTGTTCTTCAAGGAGGCAAACATCTTTATTCTGTTGCGTGTTTGTAATATTCGGCTTCAAATCGCAATTGCAAACCGCTGGTCGTGTGAAAAGAGTCAGCTGCCTCCTAGGTACACAATATACTATTACTGCTACTTAAAATTCTATTTTATTATATCAATCATAATACTATTAAAGTTATCGGATATTACATAATGCTGGCTATTAGTAAAAAAATCTTTGGTGAATTAACCTTTTACTTAAGTGGTCTCCTTTCATTCATAATAGATTGCACATAGAAATCATCACCAATTTCTTTACCCACTGAGTACGTTCTTTCACCTCTTATAATCTTTATTGAGTCCTTTCGAGAAATTTCTCTAAATGAAGTTTTCAAACTTAAATTTTGTTCAGACTTTTGTCGTGCAGTAGACATATTTTTACTTCTTGGCGTATATGATATTTCTGGCGGAAAGAGATAATTCGAAGCATATGAAACGAACTTGTGCGAAGCAGTATCTGCATTTAAGTCACTGCTCTCTTTTTTTTTTGGCTCAATTAATTCAAACAGCGGCGATTGCCACATATTCTGCTTCTGAGAATTCAAGTTTTGTGCTGGTTCACTTTTTATTTTGAATGATTTCTTTGGAACTTGTGGAATATTGTCGTTATCCTTTGACAATCCAGCAGAATTACCTGCAAGTCGTAAAATTTTTTTTTAAGAAAAAGGATTATGGTTCATTATTATTTATCATTATTATAATTGGAGTCAGTAGAGAAGGGAAATTCTGAGAAATTAAATTATGATGATAAACTCCCCGAATGCATAAACTCGCTAAAGTACAATGTTATCGATGCAGTAGATAGTTATAGACGATATTGCGACATCATTTGAAATTAAATCGGAATAATGCCAAGAGTACTTAAGGTTCATGAATGAGAGCCCGCTGGAAATCGGGGATGGGACTACGGAGGAGAAGACCAGGAAACAGTAAAGCGAGGAAGGAGAGCTGAAAATTACATTCACAGTCTGTATCCAGCACACAGAGGCTTAAGAAGCCCTGCTAACAGGATAAATAGGATCTTGCACTAAGGAAGGATAACTAGCGATAAGGACGGCACATCTGCCATTCAATAAGGTCACACGAGAGCTAATAAGGCGGTGGACCGAATTGGGGAAACTTCCTGGCTTGAGACCTATCCCGTATTTATAAAGGGGGTTACTTTGTCTATATGGTGAAGAGTCACGTTGCAATAACAGTTCTTTAAGACATACTCAGTCTTTATCCCTAAGATGGAATGATTGAATGATTTAAGTTGGATTGATTTCCTTTTCTCTCCCTTTTGTGTTAAAATTTTGTGTACAGAGTTCACTTTATCTTCTTCTTTTTCAGCCTTTGACATATTTTTTCCGGGTGAATCGGGCACTATGTGATAATTCTAATGTTTGTTAGACTATTACATTCAGAGCACTTCCCCAATCGCAATATGGACAATTCGCAAACGAAGAGGAGGAAGCAACGTTAGGAGTAACCGCGGAAAGCAGACGCTTCCTGAGAGATGACCGTGATTTCAGCACAAGAAGAAACATGAAGAGTAGGGCTACCCCTAAGCCCCAAGATCTGCTTGAAATGAAAACCTGCGTGAAATGTGCCTGAAATGAAAAACTTTACTTTATGGTGCAGAGAGAGTTTTGGGTGCTTAAAATCAAAGGCTAACACTGATGATAGATCAAAGGATCAAAAGACGCTTGCATTAATTAAACCAGAAGACAGGCTGCGAGAGACAGAATGCCCCCATATTTTCCCGCAAACTGAGTATCAAACGTCACACTCTGAAAAAGTTAATGCTGCTGACAACCTGACAGCAATTTCTCGACAAAATACGGGTGTTATCTGTTACACGAAGGAGAATACAGAAGAGTCATTTGTGGGTCAGGAAGAATCAACAGTTTCGAGATGATCCATCTCGCATTTTCAGCGATCTTCCTGTTTCTGTCAAAATCCACCCATTCCAGACAGGTAGAGACTTTTTGAGAGCGAAATACAAGATCTTACCACCGAAGACAAGAAATGTTACTGGCTTTCCCGATGACCTTGAGTATGTGGATATAAGTGTTATTAGACCACCTAGACATCTAATATCAGAGACGGAGGCACTTCGAAGCAGATACGAGCAACAGCTTTAATAGATTAGGTCTTCCAGTCTATAGACGTTAAACAAGGGGTCTACGACTAAAACGCTTGACGTCTTGATTCTAGTCTACCCGTTTAGGGTAGTGCTATAGAGTAAGGCCGAGCTCACGTCTCCCTTAAGATTGTCACGCGTAAGGAATTTTACGTACAGCTGATCTTGTATATCAATTCGTCCGTTTCGCGATAGTACATGCCACAGACTGAAGGCGGGTGCGGACTTCTAAGCATCTCCTATCTCTCCATAGAATAGAATTATCGTGAGTAAAAATGATTGGAAAAAGAGCGTTCTAATCAAATTGCATTACTCCACCTTCGGGATTGCATTACTCCATCTAGATGCCTCATATCTCAAAGCCCAAGTAAAAAAAGCAGTCGCTGAAAACGTCCGCCAAAAGCTCCTTGATAATAAAATCAACGAAATTTTTTGGAAAAATATAAAAACAGCCTTTTCGAAGAAGCTGACTTTTGTTTCACTCAGATCATCCGTAATTATTTCAAGCGAAAAATATTTTTAAAAAATTATTTTATTTTTAGGAATTTATATTTTTGGGAATTTGAAAACTCAGATATTTTGTATTTTCGGAAAATTAAAATTTAAGTAATTTTAAACTTTCTTAAACAAATATTTTGGACGTATTTAAATTTCTTTAATAAATACTTTTGTTAATATTATTTTTATTGTGAAATTGGAAATTTCGGGAAACTGCTTTTTTCGGGAATTTTAATTTTCGAGAATTATCTCTTTGAGAGCCTAGTTAATTATGTTATAATTTATAGTTTCCTATTACTCTTTAATGTATACAGTGCCTTGCCATATTATTAGAACCAAGCTAAAAAATTACAATTTTTACTTTGTTTTTATCATTTATTGTAAGTACTTTGAGCATGCTGGCGTTTTTAAACTCCTAGTTCGATAGATTTTCCAGATTTGCCAGATGATTTAGCACGTTTTTAGGTCGAAAAAAGTCACCGTTGTCGACTGAACGGGAAATGCTCAAGATATGAATCCCATCTAGAACGTTCGGAACTTCATGACACAAAAGTCAGTAAGCACGACTCTCTGAACAAGTAAGAGCTAATTCGGATACTTAATCAGATTTAGAAACATTGCCGAAAGATAAAGAGAACATTTGATAACTGCTTGAGCCGTATTCCTAGATGCATTGAAGCTGTATTATCTGCTAAAGGTTCCTCTATGAAATATTGATTATTAGGCAAAAGCTAAAAAAATTAATTTTTTATTGGATGAATTTCATTCCAAAAATAATTATACACATTCAACTCAACCATTCTTACAATAAAAAACGACTTTTAAGTAGAATCATAATTTCGTATGCCCACCTTTACCAGATAATACAGCTTCAATGCGTCGAAGAATACGGCTCAAACAGTTTTCAACTTAATAATAGATTTGATGCTTTCACGATGATTCATTATGATAAAGTAGATATTTCGGGTTTGAATCGTGTACAAAACTAGGAATTTTGCCGACGTTTCGTGAACATTGCAGTTCACTTCTTCAGGGCTGACCTTAAACTGAGGTATCAGGTTATGTT
>JAAAKG020146758.1:0-10608 GCA_010014905.2 Druon quercuslanigerum
TAAAAGGGGCTATTTTTCTGTTTAATATATTTTTTCGAGTTTAAAGAAAGAACTTTTTATTTATTTATTTTTTATTTTAAAGGGGGGTTTTTTTATTTGTATCACTTTGTGTTGAGTTGAAAGGGAGGATTTTTTTTCTAATTCGGAAGAGGGAGCATTGTTTTATTTTCATGATTTTTATAGAGTTGGAAGAGATAAAACTTTCTTTTTTTATTTCTTCATCGGAAGTGTAATTTTGTTTTTAATTTTTGCTTGGCTTGATAGGGAGGAATTTTTTTCTTTTTAAGTTTTTTATCGACAAAATATTGGTTTTATGTTTTTTTAAGATGGAACCAGCATTTCTTTTGTTTAAGAATTTGTTATTGAGTTGGGATAAAGAAAATTTTGATATTTAATATTTCATGAATTGGAAGGTCATTTTTTAAAAGATTTCTATGGAGTTGGAAATAGTACATTTTTCCAATTAAAAGGGGCTATTTTTCTGTTTATTTTTTTTCGAGTTTAAAGAAAGAACTATTTTTTTTTGTTATAAATTTACAAGGGGAATTTTTTATTTGTATCATTTTGTGTTGCGTTGAAAGGGAGGAATTTTTTTTTATAATTCGGAAGAGGGAACATTGTTTTATTTTCATAATTTTCATGGAGTTGGAGTTCTTTCTACTAACTTTCTCTTTTTATTTTTCACCGGAAGTGTAATTTTGTTTTTAATTTTTGCTTGGCTTGATAGGAAAGAAATTTTTTTCTTTTTAATATTTTTGTTGACAAAAGATTGGTTTTATGTTTTTTTTTAACATGGAACCAGCATTTCTATTGTTTAAGAATTTTTTATTGAGTTGGGATAAAGAAAATTTTGATATTTGATATTTCATGAATTGGAAGGTCATTTTTTAAAAGATTTGTACTGAGTTGGAAATAATCCTATTTTAATTAAAAGGGGCTATTTTTTCTGTTTTATATATTTTTTCAAGTTTAAGGAAAGAACTTTTTATTTATTTTTTTCTAAATTTAGAGGGAGAATTTTTTATTTGTATCATTTATTGTTGAGTTGAAAGGGAGGAAAACTTTTTTTTATAATTCGGAAGAGGGAACATTGTTTTATTTTTACGATTTTTATAGAGTTGAAAGAGATAAAACTTCCTTTTTTTGTTTCCTAATCGGAAGTGTAATTTTTTAAAAAAATTTTCTTGGCTTGATAGGGAGGAATTTTTTTATTTTTAAGATTTTTGTCGACAAAATATTTGTTTTATGGTTTTTTTAGGATGGAACCAGCATTTCTTTTGTTTAATAATTTTTTATTGAGTAGATATAAAGAAAATTTTGATATTTAATATTTCATGAATTGGAAGAGGGTAATTTTTTTCAAGATTTGCATGGAGTTTGAATACGTTTTTTTTAATTAATAGGAGCTATTTTTTCTGTTTAATATATTTTTTCGAGTTTAAGGAAAGAACTTTTTATTTATTTTTTTCTAAATTTAAAGGGGAAATTTTTTATTTGTATCATTTTGTGTTGAGTTGAAAGGGAGGAAATTTTCTTTTCTAATTCGAAAGAGGGAACATTGTTTTATTTCCATGATTTTTTTAGAGTTGGAAGAGATAAAAACTTTCTTTTTTTATTTCTAAATCGTAAGTGTAATTTTTGATATTTTTAATTTTTGCTTGGCTTGATAGGGAGGAATTTTTTGTTTTAAAATTTTTTCTGAATTGCAGGAGGGAAATTTTTTTATTTTTAGAATTTTTGTCGACAAAATATTGGTTTCATGTTTTTTTTTTAAAATGAAAGAGACATTTTTTTGTTTACAAATTTGTTATTGAGTTGGAAGGGAGGCAGTTTCGGTTATTAATTATTTTATTTTCAATTGAAAACAGCTCATTTTTTATTTTAAATTTTATGCTTAATTTCAAGAGGAAAATGTATAATTCTAATCATTTCAAATTCAAATCAAATTCAAATTGGAACCATTTAAAAAATGAAGAAACCCTATATTCAAAAAAATTAGAATAAAAAATTATAACTAATAATTAATAATATAGTAAAATGTCAGTAACAGCTATTATTTAAAACAGATTTTGCAAATTTTGGTGAACCACTCTTAGATTTAACCTTTAACCTAATTCAATTAATCTATTTGTAATTTGAAATAAACTTTTTTAATTTTTAACTTTTTGTTCGTCTTTAGAAACGATTCAGCTAAAGAGTTCAATTTTATTCTAGTGGCGATTTTCTATTTCACAATAAAACTGTCGACAAAGGAAATAAAAAAAAGAAAGTGAATTGAAAGGAGAAAAACAGAAGAGAGGGTGGGGACTCGCGGAAAAATCAGAGAGAGGTGGCCACAGTCATTTAATAAAGTAAGAATATCGCCTATAACTCCAGGCTCGTTCGCGAATAATTTCCACTTTATCGAAAAATAATTATACTTTATCGCAAGGCTCTTCAGTCTCCTCCGTCGCCTCGTCCTAAGTCGCTCAATTACATTTTTCTCTTCTTCTCTTTGTCGTTCTATATTCTCAGCCTTCGATCATCTTCCTTCCCTCCTCCAAGTCCACGTATTAACTTCAAGGATGGATGACAATTTCTTCAAGAAGAATTGAAATATTAAATTTTTCTCAATTAAAGGATGAAAAGAATATTAGCTCTGCAGTTTAAAATTTCATTCTTTTAATAATCATCCTCACCATTATTTTTTTAAGCAATGATTTTGTTGTACGTTATGTAACAACATTTTTTAAAAATAAATTTAAGAAGTCAGTTTTTTGGGTTTCCTAGCCCTAGGCAGAGACATTTTTATTTTCGGCTTAGTGGTAGAGAAAATGAGAGGAAATTAGGAGTAGGAAATAGGGTGAGTTTTGGGTAAATCAAAAGGGGTAAAGTAGGCGAAGCGAGAAAAAACGAATAGAGGAAAAGTAAGCAAATAAGCGGAGGAATTTAGGAATAACGAGCGGAGGTTAAGTAGGTGAAATGAGGTAAAATAAAAAGGAAAAAGAGGGGAAATGAGAAGTGGGAAAGTAGGAAGAGTGAGAGAAAATTAAGGGGGAGAAGTAGGAGACGTCAGGAAAAATGATGGTTAGGGAAGTAGAAGAATTGGAGGCGAATGAGGGCAGGTGAAGTGTGGTAAGTGAGGAGAAATGAGAGGTGGCGAATTATGGAAAATAAGAAGAGGGCAAGTGAGGGAATATTAGCAGAGAGGAATAGAAGTAGTGCGATAGTGGAAGAGAAAGTGAAGGTACAGGAAAGTTTTGTTGACTTGAAGAGGGGAATTTAAGGATGTCAGAAGAGTAGTAATGTAGTTGGAAAAGTAGACTAGAGGGAGAGCTAGTAGATACGTAATGCTGAATCGGGGAGTGGAAGTGAGGAGAGAACTGAGCTAAGGGTGAAATGAAGTTGTAAGGAGATGGAAGTAGGTTAAGAGAGGGAAAGTGAGGAGGAGCATTAGGGAAATAGGGTTTGATAGGGGTGTGGGAGTTTGGAGAGGAGTGGAAAAGGGAGAAGCAGGTTAAACAGGGAGTGAAGGAAGAAGTAGAGGCAGGAACAGTAGAGAAATAGTACAATATTAAAAGTATTGGTGAATCCGGTTTGGAGAGAAGAGCGAGGCGCAGCCAGGAGTGGAAGTAGTGCGATAGTGAAAGTGAAGGTAGCGGTAGTAGGAAAGTAATTTTGACTTGAAGAGTGGAATTTGACGAAGTAAGAATAGAAATAATGTAGTTAAAAAGGTAGGTTAGAGAGAAGAGGTTGTAGGTAAGTTATGGTAAAAAGGGAGGGGGGGGGGTGGAATGAGAAGAAGTGAGGGTAGGAGCAGGGAACTAATGATGAAGAGGGGTAAGAATGTAAAGGAAGTAAGAAAAGATGTAGAGGAGGATGAAATAGAATAGGGATGAGTATTACAAGAGTAAGGGATAGTTGGGTGTGTAAGTGTAAAGAAGAGTACAGGAGGGAAGCGAGAAAAAACGAATAGAGGAATAGTAGGGGAAGATAGGTAAATAAGGGGAGGAATTTAGGAAAAATGAGCAGAGGTTAAGCAGGTTAAATGAGGGAAAATAAAAAGGGAAAAGAGGGGAAATAAGAAGAAGGAAAGTAGGAAAAGTGAGGGAAAATTAAGGGGGAAATAGGAGGCTTTAGGAGAAATGATGGTTGAGGAAGCAGAAGAACTAGAGGCAAATGAAGGCAGATGAATTGTAGTAAGTGAGGAGAAATGAGAGGAGAGGAATTATGGAAAATGAGAAGAGGGCAAATGAGGGAATATTATCAGACAGGAAGCACATACAGTGATGATAGTAAGGGAAAATCATAAGTGATGAACTAAGGGAATTGAGGAAAAATAAGGAAAGGATAAGTGGGGAAAATGGGTTAAAGGGATTACGAGGTGTGAGATGAAGTTAGGGGACGAAAAGCATGGTGAAGTGAGTGAAATGAGGGGTTAAAAAGTAGGTAAAGTGATGGTTGTATGAGTAGGGGGGCAGGGGGTTGGGGATGATGGTAAATGACGAGAGGTGAAGCAAGAAGAACGAAGCAGAGGAGAAGTTTAGGAATTGAGGAAAGGGAAAAGTTGAGGTATCAAGAAGAATGAGGGAAAGGTAAATAGTGGAAGTGTGCGAATAGGACGAAGGGAAGTAGATGGAATGAGGTGAAATAAGAGGAAGGCAAGAATGTGAAGTAAGGGAAATGAGGGGTTAGGAAGTAGGGGAAGTGAGGTTTAGGAGAGTAGAGTGAGTAATAGGTTGGGAAATATGCTACATAAGGATAGGGCAAGTAAGGAGGAATGCGCGGGAGGAAGTGTATAAAGTGAGAAAAGGGAAAAGTTAAGGAATTGAGAGGCAATGAGGGGAAGGTAAGTAGTGAAATAGAAGGATAATTAGGAAAGGAAAGAGACAGGTAGTAGGGGAAATGATTGAATGTAAACGAGGCTATTGAGTAAGTATTATTAAGTGATTAATTATTAGTAAGTAAGTGCAGGTGAGTGGGAGAGGGAAAGTGATAGCTGGAGAAGGAAGGAGGGGAAGGGGATTTTTAAAAATGTTTATTGAAGGGAGGGGCATAATGAGGAAAGGGGAAAATAGGAGGAGTAGGGTAAGTAGAGCAATTTTGAGTTGGAACAGAGAATTTTTGAAAGATTCATAATTCTCACTTAGAAAATTTTTCAACAGAATTACAATTTTGCTGACTTGAAAAAAGGAATTTCAAACAAAATTATCATTCTAAGTTGCGAAATAGAATTTTTCTAAGAAAATAGAATTTTCAGTTTAAACAACGGAATTTTAGTGAAGAATTATAGTTTTGATTTTTGGACCTCAAATTTAAGTAGATAAATATAATTTTAATAATTGGGACAGGGAATTCTAGAAAAAAATTTAAAACTTTGACTTTAAATTAATTATTGATCTCATTAGGAAATTAATCTTCTTGAATATTCATGATTTTGGTTAAAGATTAAACTAGTTCGTGAAAAATGAATTTAATCTGTAGCAAATTCAACAATTTTCTTAAAGTCATATTTTTTGGTTGGAAAATCAACGGTTTTGTTGAAGATTATTTTTTTTGGGTTGAAAATTAACGCAAATTGTGGTAGAAAATTTGTTTGTTTAATTAAAAATCAATTTTTTAATCACAAATTCATTTAGTCCATTTTCCGATGAAAATTTATCTTATTAAATTGAAAATTCAACTACTTCGTTCAAAGATCAACTACTTTATTAAAAATTTATTTTTCTAACAGTAAATTCTTAATTTTAGTTGAAAATAAAACTATATTCTTAGAATGTTTAAAAAAAATTTATTTGTAGTCGGTAAGTGCTAGATGAGTAGGGGTGGGGAAGTAAGGAGAGAAGTGTGTTAAGGTTGAAAAGAAGGGGAAAGGGGATGGAAGTAATGAAGAGAGGGGAAATGAGGGTAGTAGTAGGAAAGTGCTGATGAAGAGGGGTGAGGAAGTAGAGGAAGCAAAAGAGATGTAGAGGAGGGAGAAGTAGAGAAGGAAGAAGTAGATTAGGGAAAAGGAGTATTAGGGAAGGGAGGGGAAGTAGAAATGTGAAAGTGTGGAAAAAAGTAGAGGAGGAAGTAAAGGGAGGAATAGTATTAGAAGTAATGGTGAATACGGTTTGGGGAGGAGAGCGAGAGGTAGACAGAAATAGAAGTAGTACGGTAGCGGGTGTGAAGGGGAAGGTATAGGAAAGTGATGTTGACATGAAGAGGGGAATATAAGAAATTCAGAAGAGCAGTAGTGTAGTTGAAAAGGTAGGCTAGAGGGAAGGGGCTAGTAGATACGTGATGGTGAATCAAGGAGGGGAAGTGAGGAGAGAACTGAGTTAAGGGTGGAATAAAGTTGTAAGGAGATGGAAGTAGGGAAAAAAGGGGAAGTGAGGACAGGAGTAGGAAAGTGATGATAAATGGGGGTTAAGGAAGTAGAGAAAGTGAGAAGAGAAGTAGAAGAGTGAGAAATAGATTAGGGAGGAGGAGCATTAGGGAAGTAGGGTTCAGTAGGGGTGTGGAATTTTGGAGAGGAGTCGAAGAGGGAGAGGCCGGTTAAACAGGGAGTTAAGGAAGAAGTAAAGGCAGAAATAGTAAAATATTAAAAGTAATGGTGAATCCGGTTTGGGGAGAAGAGCGAGGCGCAGCCAGGATTGGAAGTAGTGCGATAGTGAAAGTGAAGGTAGGGGTAGTAGGAAAGTAATGTTGTCTTGAATAGGGAAATTTGATGAAGTAAAAAGAGAAATAGTGTAGTTGGAAAGGTAGGTTAGATGGAGGAGGTTGTAGGTAAGTGATGGTGAACAGGGGGGAGGTGGAGTGAGGAGAAGTGAGGGTAGGAGTAGGGAAATAAGGATGAAAAGGTTTAAGAAAGTAAAGGAAGTGAGAAAAGATGTAGAGGAGGGAGAAATAGAATAGGGATGAGTATTAGAAAAGTATGGACGAGTAGGGGTGTGAAAGTGCAAAGAAAAGTACAAAAGGGAGAAGCAGTTCAAGGATGAAGTGAAGGAAGAAGTTAAGGGAAGTATAGTATGAGCAGTAACGGTAAATTTGTGTTTGGGAGGAGAGCGAGGTGAGAATTTGAAGAACTGTGGAGAGGGCAATCATAGAAACTGAAGATACGATAAATAGATGAGGGAGAAGAAGTTTAAGGGAGAGGCAGTAAGTGTAGGGATAATAGGTAATAAGTGAGAGAAAGGACTCATTCTATACACATGTATTGAAAATAACTTTTGAAGAGGTTCAGCAAGACCTTCTGGAAAGAAATTATCCGAACACTTCTCGTGTTCATTCTTATAAGGCGAAACTTTTTGTTCCCCACTTGTTAGCTGGGGTCCAGTTAATTTGAGCACTTAGCCATTTTGACTGTGGGGAAAAAGGCGGGAAGTGTGAGGGTTGAAAAGGGATGGGAAGAGGAAGAAAGAAGGTATAATGTAGGAGGGTATTTGAAAGATACAGAAGTGAAGAGAGTATGGGAGGGAGTGCGTGTGAGGGAGTGAGTGCGTGTGAGGGAGTGAGTGCGTGTGAGGGAGTGCGTGAGTGTGAGAGAGATAGTGAGTGTGAGAGAGGGGGGATGAGGAGGGCTTAGTCGCGTGTGGGGATCTTCATTGCACGCGTGAATGCGCTTTCATAAAGAGTAGCTAGTGAATTGATATAAGTGAGCGGTTATTTCGCGATCATTTGAGATTCCCTCGGTGAATAGAGCGACGAGGATTGAAACGAGCTGCCGCATTTAGCCACGTGCTGTTACAGCTACCTACGCAACGGATCAAAGCCAATCACTACGAGCGGACTTCCGATTCGTTCCTGTTATACAAAGCGAATCAGAAGTCACGCCTCAGAGGAGTGGAGAGAAAATCGTTCAACCTCGATTTATTGCAATTAAAATATCGATGAGGGATGAATTGAAAAAGAGCATTCTATTTGGTGAATATTTCTATTTACAGAAGGATGATATGGAAAAAGAGCTTTCACATTTTTCTGTATTTTTTAGGGATTAAATAGTTTTTCGTTTCAGTTCAGAAGAGTAGAGACTCACTCTTTCTTCTAAACCCCTATTTCCCCACTTTAAAAAAAAAATTACTCTTTTTCCGTGTTTTCAGAAAACTTCCCGTTTTTCTAGTTTTTTTCGGCTTTTCTTTTTAATGCGAACTAAACTAGTAGAATCAAATAAGAAAATCTAACTACTTGTTATTTTTTATTATTATTTTTAATTAAAATATTATTATTTAGTTAAAACTGTAAAGATTTTGTAAACAATTTAATTGTTTGGTTAAAAATTAAACTGCTTTGTAAGAAAATCATTTGATTTGTTCAAGATTGAACTGTTTTTTAAAAAATTTTTTATTTTTCTTGAAAATAAATTTTATTAGCTGAAAATTTAACTATTCCAGATCTGGGTGAAAATAAATAGATTTTAGTTAAAAACATAACTATTATACTCGTATTTTATGCTGAGAATTTAATTTTTTAAATTAAAAATTCAACTGCTTGGTTGAATGATAAAGTTATTTGAAAAATGCTATTTTATTGGTTGAAGATTTAATTTTTTATATATGGAAGTATCTTTTTTAATTTAAACAGCGATAATTCGGCAAAAGATTGATTAGTTAATGTTAGTTGATTATTAAATAATTAATTAATTGGTTTAAACTACATAAATTTTGCTGAAATCTCGTCTTTTTTTGGAAAAAATTAATCTTTCATACCATTTTTGGTTAAAAATTGTTCGTTTTTAGTTAACAAACCTACATATTTTATTAAAAATTAACTTTTTTATGGAAAATTAATTTTTTAGGGCTAAAAATTCAACTGTTATTCAGCATGAAAAAATGAGTTTTAAATGAGAAAGAAATTTTCTATAAGAATAGTTGAATTTTTTACACAAAAATATGAATTTTCAACAAAATAGTTGCATTTTTATCAAAAAAAGGATACAATTTCTAGAAAAATAGATGAATTTTAAAAATAAAAAGTCAATTTTAGTTTGAATTTTTAGCATCCAAATATAGGTTTAAAAAGAAGGCAATTTTTCACGAAATTAGTGGATTTTTTAACCCTTAAAAATAGTTTTGAACCAAAAGGATAACTTTTCAAAAAAATTGCTAATTTTTTTTAACAAAATATACAATTTATAACTAAAATAGTACATTTCAAACTATTCCATTTTTTGGTGAAAATTATTAACTTTCAGTTAAAAACGTAACTATTATACTAGTATTTTTTGCCGAGGATTCAATTTTTAAATTGAAAATTCAACTGCTTGGTTGAAGGTTGAAGTTATTTGAGAAAAAATATTTTTTTGGTTAAAGATTTAACTAATTCGTGAAAAATTATTATTTTTTTAAGCAAATAATTTTTTCAACTTGAAATATAACTATTACATTTTTAGTTAAAAAATTATCTTTTTTAATTTAAATAGCTATAATTCGGTAAAAGATTGATTAATTAATGTTAATTGGTTAATAATTATTTATTTATTGGGTTAAAAATATATACATTTTGTTGAAATCTCGTCTTTTTGGAAAAAATTAATCGCTTTTAGTTAACAAATTTAAATATTTCATAGAAAATTAAATTTTTTATTGAAAATTAATTTTTTGGGACTAAAAATTCATCTGTTGTTCAGCATGAAAATATGAGTTTTAAATGACAAAGAAATTTTCTATGAAAATAGTTGAATTTTCTACCCAAAATATATATTTTCAACAAAACAATTGAATTTTTATAAAAAAAAAAAGACTTTTTAATCAAATTCTTGAATTTTAAACCAAACCGTTGCATTTTTATCAAAAAAGGATACAATTTCTAGAAAAATAGATAAATTAAAAAAAAAATTCAATTTTAGTTTGACTCTTTAGCATAAAAATATGGGTTTTTGAAAAAAGAGCCACTTTTCCACGAAATTAGTGGAATTTTCAACCCAAAAAGGAGAATTTTGAACCAAGAGGATGACTTTTAAATAAATTGCTAATTTAAAAAAAAAAATTAATATTTATAACTAAAACAGTATATTTCAAACTATTTCAATTTTTGTGTGAAAATTAATAGCTTTTAGGCAAAAACTTAAGTATTATACTCGTATTTTTTGTTGAGACTTCAATTTTTTAAACTAAAAATTTAACTACTTGATTAAAGGTTGAAGTTATTTGAGAAAATATATTTTTTTGGTTCAAGATTTAACTAATTCGTGAAAATTTTTTTTTTAAGTATATAATCTTCTCAACTTAAAATATAACTATTAAATTTTTAGTTAAGGACTTATCTTTTTTAATTTAAATTGCGATAATTTGGCAAAAGATTTATTAGTTAATGTTAATTAATTAATAATTAATTAATTATTTGATTGAAAATACATATATTTTCTTGTCATCTCAACTTTTTTGGAAAAAATTAATCTTCCATGCTATTATTGGTTAAAAAATAATCGTTTTTAGTTAACAGACTTAAATATTTAATTAAAAATTAACTCTTTTATTAAAAATTAATTTTTTAGGGCTAAAAATTCTACTGTTCTTCAGCATGAAAATATCAGTTTTAAATGATAAAGCAATTTTCTATGAGACTACTAAGTTGAATTGAGGCGTCGGATGCAAAAAGGAGATATAGAATTATTTTGCTGGAGTGGGGAGGCCCCTGAGCTCCTGAAAA
>JAAAKG020146759.1:0-10608 GCA_010014905.2 Druon quercuslanigerum
ACGTTGTTTTTCTTTATAAATAAAATTAATTTGGTCATACGGACATAATATGATAAAAACAAGGGATTCAGATTGTAACGAATCAATATGTATTTGTCAAAAAATTGTTTTCTAACGTTTCGACCTTATTGCTTATTTAAAAAAAAATATCCAATACAAATATTAATTTATTTATTAACTGTAGTGACAAGTTGTATCCATAAGACATTTCAAAAATCCAACTTCGTTAACTTATTCAGTTTCGGAGTGGAACATTTTAGTTTTTTTTATAAGAAATTGTGCACACGAATCTTTGTATTTACAAGTAGTGATTAAAAAAAATTGCTATTGCTAAATAAAATTGCTATTAAAAGGAAAATGAATTAAAACCTTAGAAATCCTACTAAGGTTTTAAATTTGTAGAAACTACATTTTTACAAACGGACACCGTCATTTTGTTTTGGGCAGACGTTTGACTACACAGTACGTTAGAGATGAAGCCAGGTTTCAATGAGTGAAACGTATGGCTGATATTAAACTGGCATCATAAATAAAAACCGTTAAATTTAAATTTTGATAGTTGTCAATTTATATTTCTAAACTCATATTTATTTAAATTTTAAGCAACTATTCTTTATAAAATGCGTTGGTAAATTTTATTACTATTTACCATGTCTGTTTTTATATTAATAGAAATTTTAATGTATTTATTAATAAAAATGGATTAAATTATCTTCTTATATGTGCATTAATTTCTTTAGCCTTGACTTGAATATTAATGATTTCATAATCAAAATGATGATTTGATTGCCATGCATGTTGTGATAAACCTGATTTTTGAATTCCAAGTTAACAATCTTTTTTATGTTACCTTTTACGAGTTTTAAGTCTTCTGCAAGTTTCTCCGATATAAACCTTGTTACAGCCTTTTTATTTTATCAAAAATACAACTCCAGATACATTATTTTTATTATCTTTATCTTTATTTAAAAAAAGGGAGTTTATTTCATGTGTGGTAATTACTAAAATACACATTTATATTATATTTTGTAGGGAACATCTAAGACGTTCTGAGATATGTTCAATGTATGGTAACAAAACTTACATGTCTGTTGTTTTATGGGTTTCATTCTATTTTTTATTTTTTAAAGAATCGTTATATATTTCTAACAATTTTTCTTTAATTACATTACTGATCAGTTGCAATGGATAATTGTGTTGTTCTAAAGTTTTCTTCAATGGACTTAAATTTTCTTTCCGAACTTTGATGTCACTTGATTTGACACAGCTATCTACTAATCCTTTGATTAAACCTATTTTTTAAGCACATAAATGATGTAAATTATAATTTAAGTAACGTCCTGACCCTGAAAGTTTCTTGTACCAATTTGTGACCAAGTTTCCCTCTGGAGTTTTTTTAATTGATAAATCAAGATTATTTTGTTCTTTTTCTATGGTAAATTTTATCAAGTCTTCTAAGCTGTTAAAGGTATTTAAAAATTCATCTAACTTCTCTGATGGAATTACAGGTAGGATGGCATCCACATATATTTTATAAAGGATAGGAGTGAAACCAAACTATTAAAGAATCTTTTTCCCAAATCTTCCATAACTAAGTTTGCTATAATTAGAGATAATAGAGATTCTATTGGACATCCTGAAATTTGTCTACAAAATTTATTGTTAAACTAAAATATAGTGTTATTTAAGATGAATAAATATAGTGTTATTTATGAAAAATAGGTTAGAGTTAAATGCGGATAAGTCGAAGGTTATGGTGTTCAGAAAAGAAGGGCGGAGAGATAAGGGAGGGGAGTGGAAGTGGAAGGGAAAAGCGGTACAGAAGGTGAAAGAGTTTGTGTACCTGGGCTTCCTGTTACGGTGGAATAAGGTAGTGGATAGGCATATATAAAAAAGAGTGAGAAGGGCAAATGTAGTGATAAGGAAAGTGTGGGCGCTGGTAAAGAGGTCGTTCGCAGATGAGTTTGTAAGGAGAATGAAATTATACAATTCGCTAGTGATGAGTGTCTTATTTTACGGAGTGAAGGTGTGGGGGTTGAAGGTAAGTGAGGAGGTCAATAGGATACAGGAGAGATATGTAAAGTGGACACTAGTGTTAGCAAGGAATATTCCGAACTATATTGTCAGGAGGAAACATTGTCATTGTCATTGTCAGGAACAACGAGTTTAGGGATTTTAAAGGGGAGCCGGGCGTGTAAATATGAGAAGAAATTTTTGGAAGATGAGGAAAGTAAGATAATTAGGAAATGTTGGTGGGAGAAGGAGAACAGACGTAGTAGTGGGAGGATAGCGGAGGAAAGGGTATTTGAGAACGAATGGATAGCAGATGGATGAAGTGAGAAGGATGCATGAGGAGGATATGAGGTAGGAGGGTATGTGAGTTGGTTAAAAGAAACAGCATGTAGAGAGATAAGGATGCAGGAGAGGAGAGAATAAGAGTCAAGGTTTAATGGGAACTATGTGAGAATTGTGCCAAGGCAGAGAGCGCAATATTTGTGTGAGAAATGACAGCAAGGATGTCAGGAACTTGTAGCGAGAATGAGATGCGGATGCATGGAAAGTTATAATAGGTTCTGGCTTTCTGGAGAGAAGAGGCTGTGTGAATTGTGCGGGAAGGGGGTTGCAAAAGTAGAACACTGGTTAGAGGAGTAGTAAGAGGCGGAAAGGAGTGGGATAGGCATGGAGATATTGTTGCATGAAAGGAGGGACAAATGGGCAGTCGCATGAGTAAAGGGGGTGTTTGGTAAGATGGAGAAGAAGAGAAGGAAGGAGGAACAGGAATGGAGAAGGAGAGATTGTATATAGGAGAGGAAGTAGATTAAAGAAAATTTTACATATTGTGAATAGTAGATAAGGATTAGGGATTAGCTGCGGAGGCAGAGGCTGGCAGGACGAGGCAAAGCGAGAAAATAGCGCCATGCGTTCGAGGCGATATGAAACGAGGAAGGCAAGGTCGGCTTAGAGATAGTGTGTGAAGGGATGTTAGTTTTAAAGAGTTAGTTGTAAGAAAATTCTGTAAAAAATGGAAGTGTAAGCAGGTTGAAAAATAAACGTTTATCTATCCAGTGTTATTTAAGACAGTTCGAGTAGAGACTAGAAATTCTTTTTAGTAATTTTTGTTAAGTTTTTGTATCTATTTAATTTTTCTTCAATGCAATCTAATGCAAGGTCAAATGGAATACTACCGAACATTGATACTATATCCAACGAAACTATTGAATGGCAATCAGACAGTTTATTATTTTTTAGTTTTTCTTTTAATTCCCACATTTTTTTAAACGCTTAAATTTTTCCTGGTACTAGTTTTAAACAATTAAAAATATATTTACCTACATTATAGGTAGGAGAAACCAACCGCGGATACAATTAAACGCAATTTTAAATCAGGTTTGTGAATCTTTGGGAGAGCATATGCTTTAGGTACTACACTATTATGTATTTTTAATCTATGTGACGTGCTTTTATTTATCAAACTCTTTTTTCCTATCTAATAGCAATTTTATTACATTTTTGTTTAAGAGTTGTAACCATGCTATATTTTATCTTTCTATAGAGAATATCATGTTTTAATAAATTTTCAACTATTATTTTATAATCATTGCGGTTTGCAACTACTGTTATATTACCCTTATCGGCATTAAGGAAAATTAAATATTTGTGTTAGTTTTGAAATTTTTGAATAAGCTCTAAAACTTCACTTTTGTTATCATATTTGTGTAAAAAAATTATGATTTGAAATTAATTGATTTGTATTTTTTCTGATTTTTAACAATAGTTCATCACTTTCTATATTTTAATGCAATTTTTAATATTGGCACTCACGTTATTTATTGGAATTTTGTTAACATTAAAAAAAATGTCATGTTTATTTCCTGAATCTAAATTTTCTGCAATTTCTGTTGGGATTTCTGTATTAGATACATTTTTGAACCATTTTTGTAATCTAAATTCAGTAAAAACTTTCTGTGACTCTAAATTTCTTTTTTTCCATAACTCGAACTTTTTTATTTATTTATTTCTCTTTGCGTATTTTAATTTTTTTAAATGATATCTTGTGGAATGAAAAAGGTTGAAATTGAAATGTCTTTTACAAGGTTGGATAATTTGTGTTTTCAATGAATTGGTAAATGTCCTAAATCTTTGATGCTTCTAAGCTATTTATTTTATAATTTAAACATTTTTCTAAATTGGGATTTATATATAAATATATATATTATTACAATATATAAAATACATCTATAATAATTAATAAATAATGCATGCAAATTCACAATTTAAAAACCAAAAATTCAAAGTATTGTGTTGCTCAGTGTAATCGTTGTCATATCTGATGGCCAATTACCTCTGTTTAATATTTTAGTCTAACTTTAGACAAAAAATTATATTTTGTGATAAATAAAACATAACACAGAATCCAATTAATATATTAAAAACGTATCCTTTTACGTTTTTTTTCTTCATTTATACCCTATTTCGCTGTTTCTCCTGTACCACCTGTAAAGAAAATTATGTTTATGATTTACTTTAAACAATTCATGCACCCTTGAAATTTTATTTAGAATTTCGAAATTGATTTTAATTTAAAAAATACTAATGAACTTGGAGAACACCCGTTTCCTATATAAATTCCAAACTTTAAACAGTAATTTTTAGGGAAAGGGGAAGAAATAGGGACTTTGATTCCTTTAGTCAGATTTCCTTAGAGGATACCTTAAATTGATCGTCTTGGAATTTTAAATAATATTATTAATGAAATTGTAATTTAAAACAAAAAGAATGAAAAACCTATAATCAAATTTTTTAAACCATTTTTTTTAGTAATGCCCACAAAACCATTACTTGTGGTCGCTTGCCAACCTTTGCTCAGATTGGATTTTAAATATAACAGCTTAGGTTGAGGTAACGTTACATAAAAAATAATTTTGTTTAAAATGATATTTATAGTATAACAAGTGATTATTAGCCAAAGTGCCTTTATGCTATGTCGCATCATTCACAGATATTTTGAAATTAAAGGTCAAAATATAGACAACTTTAATTTGGTGACTGTGAATTCTCTTTGGTTAAAGCTCCTTTGGCTTTAACGAATAGTGTCTCATCACGTATCTCGTGCTTCACACTAGATTTTGTCCGAAATGCGAACTTTTTTACATTATGCTAAACACTATTGTATCAAATATATATTATATTTATTGCTGTACCTCAGTTTGGGATTTCTTATTCAGATATTGCAAAATGAAGTGCAAATTTCATTTTAAATGGTTATTTCAATTTTTTGTATTAACCATTAAATTTTATTTTTAATTGCCCTAGAAGATCTATACCATTTCAATAAATTTTCATTATTTATATTAATTATTTATATTTGATTTGTTTATCTTCAATGTTATTTTTACGATTTGAACCAAAAATACGCATCCTATCGTAAGGTGTTTCTGAACAAATTTGTAAACCTTATTTAGGCAAAAAATTTTGTGAAATAGAATGTTATTGTAGCTTGTGTCGTTTTTCCCAGAAGTATTTTTTTATTATAATATAGATTTATTGTTGTAGCAAAAGCTTATATCAATTATGTCTTTTTAATGCTATTTTTTACGATTGATAAAAAACTAATGACATATCAAAACATTATTAATGGAGGCTAACAAAAAGTATGAGTCTTATCAAAAAGTGATTGCGACAAATTTGCAGATCGTTTTCGATCGCACATTTTTTATTTATTCATCTTTCGTATATCTTTTGTAGATCTTTTTTGAATGCACAATTTTTTTTAGCTGTATAGTTTAAGCGCAAAATGGATTTTTTATTTGCCATTATTCTTTTGTGCGAGTAAAATTTGAATATAAATTTTTTAAATAAATTTCTAAAATGTTACAAGGAATCTGTATTATTATCAGAAATGGTATCCACCGATCAGGGCAGATATTTTTTTACTCAACGTGAAAATAGAAGTAAAAAATCTCCGTTTTTCTTCTCCTGACTTTGTTTTCATATCGTGAGATATTTGACTTAAATTTTAAATTTTCGTTTGTTTTTTTGGATTTTGTAAGTCCTTTAACTCTGGTAATTTTTTATCAAAAAAATTCTCACAGATAAATTGTTTGCCTTTTTGAATAATAAGAACAGTCTCACATGGAATTTTCAAATCCAAAAAAAGTTTTTAAAAATTTTAAATGCTCTAGCTTTTTGGATTTTTATCTAAAATAGCTGTCTAACGATCTTGACCTTCGATTTAGAATAAATAATAAGTATAGCAACGGTTAATCCAATCTGTCAATTTTTTCGAAAGTCATGATGCTCACAGACAAACGGACAGACAGACGTACAGAAATATAGGTAGAAACATTTGTAAAAATTTATTTTTCAGGTTCAGAGAGTTTCAAAATATGGACATTTTATCAAAATTGGGGTGGGGAAGGTCAAATTTTAGACAAATATAACACCTGCTCTGATGAGAATGTAAAAATATTCTTGAAATATTTTTAATTATTTTTGTTATTATTGTTAATTTAAATTAGTATTGTAAAGAAGTGAAATATGTTTAAAGTTATAGCACTATATATAAAAACCTAAATTCAATAATTTATACATACTTTGAAGAAAAATGTCTAAATAATCTTGATTCTTAAATAATAGTTTAATTTTGATAGTGAAACTGTGGATGTTAACCAAACAGCTAACAGTCACCTTATCTAATGAATCACCTTGATGTACATATATTATTGAAGAAACTTTTATATCACGTTATCAGGTCTACCAAGGCATCTCTTGGTTTGATTTTTAATTCAAATGATGAAAGAGTATATGCAGAAAAAAACTAGATTTTTAAACATTTGGCAAACGAAGATTTCCAAGAAAATATGATTTGAAATTAATGTTTAGGAATATTCTGAAATAAAAAAGGCCCAGTCAGATCCAATTAGGATCATCAAAAAAGTCCCACTAAATTACCAAATTGTTTTAGAATTTTGTAAAGCTCCCAAATTTTACATCTTAAATAATAAAAAATAGTAACAAATGTAATAGTAATAATATACTATGAAATTTCCAAATTCTTCATTTTTAAGTAGGACTTTTTTAAGAAAAAAACAAAATTACCAGAAAATATCTATTATATTATTTCAAATTTTTCAGAAATTCTCGTAGTATTTATTTCTGAAAAGACTATTGAAATGGATAGTTATTATCTATCTATATTAGGAGCTTTTCTTTACAAGTTAAGATTGTTTAAACAATACTCAACAATTTAAGTTTAGGCATTTTTTTTCTTGCAAACAGATGCCATAGGCGTCTATTTTTTGTAATATTTGAGTATAAAAATTAACTTAGACACTATAACGATAATTAGTTTCAAATTTATCTTAAATTTGCTACATCTTACATTGCGCAAATTTTCTATTTAAAAAAACCCACTTGCCTCAAAAAAATGTTTTACTCTACATTTTTTGGCAGTTTAAAATTTCTATAAGTTTGGAGAATCATGGAAAAAATTTATTTCGAATAACAATAAATCCATAATAAATCCATTTAAATTTTATCAAAGGCAGTGTATTATCACATTTTATATACAGTAATAAAAAAAGTAACCTTTCATTATTTTAAGAAGAGTTTATAACATGACCTAAAAATTTTTATATCAAAACCAGGAAACCTCTTGAGGTTTAAAATTTTAATCTTTTCTTCTTAAAAATAAATTACTTTTTGAAAATAAATTGCTTAAACCTACAACTGCGTTCCTCGGAAAATTTCAAGCTAGAATGTAACCATTTTGCTTTGCTTATTGTTTTTGCAAATTTTTAATAGAATCTAATATATAAATAAAATTATTGATACAATGTTGCTTATAAACGTATATATTTGGGTCAATCTTTTAGTTAATAAACAATTGTACTGTTAGCTTTTTTCTCGTGCCAACTACTTCATTAGTTAATGTTACGATTATAATTATTATGGAAATAAACTGATTTGAGACATGAAATAATTAGATGACGATCATAATTAATAAAACTAGCATTAGGTATTAACTAAAAAGTTTTCACAATGATCTATTTCTTCCGTGTAGGGTATTAAAAATTAGCTGTTAACGCTAAAATATGTAATTTTAGAAATAAGACCTATTCAACAATTCAACTAATTTATTTATTTTATTTTTATTTTAATTTTTATTGACTATGTGTTCTTAAAGTGTCCAAAAATATACATTTAAAAAAATATAATGTTCCTAATAATATAATTATACTATTTCATGTTTCAAAAGTGCAAAGTGCTAAATGTTTTTAAATATTTAAAAATAGAAACAGTTCAGATAATAATGGTACTATTTTTATAAAAAAATTTTGTAATTTTCATATTTGTAATGTAAAAAAAAATTGTTATTGTATTTTTCAAGATACAAGTATAGTTTTAATTGAAATGTTCGTAGTAAATAGTCATTTCTCTAGACAGCCAGCTATTTTTCCGATGGTTCAAGTGATGGAAAATTAAAATAGCGAATATCAGGCTACTAAAATTTATTTTAAGAAAAACTAATTTGCCGAATTATTGATTGACCGAGAATTATTTAAACGAATGCTGAATTATTCAAAAATAGTTTTCGCGAAGATTTTTTTTCCGAAAGTCCATTTTACTGAAAGTTCAATTTTTTGAAGGTTCAGATAACGAAAATTTACAAATTGTTTATTTACATTTAGATATATGTTTATTAAGAAATAAAACATGTATAATGCGAATCAACTTGACTGAAGAGATAGAAACAATGAAAATTCAACAAAATGAGTGACAAAAACCTTATGTAGTTAATATATATTAATTTACGTTAAATAAAAATGACCAATTGAGGTAAGGGTTACGGAACGAGAAAGAAAAAATGAAAGTTAGTATTATTATTATAAAAATTGAAAATATTGTCGCAGGCTTAAGATGGTTACTGCCCAATAAAACTAAAAAAATGATTCTAATACAAATAATACTAACATGTACCTATAAAAGAAATATCTACTAATGCATTTTTCGCCGAGAATTAATATTTTTAGTTTGAAAATTCAACTTTTTGAAAGAAAATTAGTCTTTTTATCCTGACATTTAATAATTTTGTAACTTAACAATTTTGACTTGAAAGTTTAACTAATTGATTGAAATTTATTTCTCATTTGTCTAAAAAATCTTTCTTGTTTAAAAATTCTTTATTTCGGTTTGAAAACTAATCTGTTTAGGTTGAAAACTTAACTATTTCGTTGAAAATGTTTGATTTTTTTGTTTTGGTTGAAAATTCATATTTTTGACCAAAAAATGAACTATTTGCTGAAAACTCGTTTTATCTGTGTTAAAAATTAACTTTTTTAACGGAATATTTAACGAATTTTTATAGAAAACTTCTAGTATTACCTAGAAGCCTCAAAACATGTTGCATACTGATAATGTAAAAAAAAGAAGGATAAATAATAAAGAAAAGAAAGCGTTTTATTTGTTATTAAAAATCTTTCTCAATGCAAATTAATAATTTTTAAATTTTCCGATATTTGAACTTATGCCTAAATGATTTTCAGTAAAATGGACTTCCGGAAAAATGAATCTTCACTTAAACTATTTTCGAATAATTCGACATTCGTTGAGATAATTTTCGGTCAATTAATCATTCGCTAAATGGTTTTCGGTCAATTAATCATTCGGTAAATTAGTTTTCCTTCAAATAAATTTCGGTATCCTAATATTCGCTATTGTAACTTTTGGTCACTTGAACCATTGGAAAAATGAGCGACTGTCATTTCTCTAAGTAAAGAAATGCCACACTAATTAAACTTCTTACTTAAATACGATTTCAATAAAAAAATTCTATTGCTTTGTTTTCTATTTCTCATTATTTTCAAACAAAAGTTTTCTGAGGATGAATGCCATATACTAAAAATATGTGCATTTCTTTATTATGTACCATTGAACACCATCGCAATTTTTATTAATATTCATCATTTTATATTTTCTTGAGCTTGTGACTATATATGCATTTTTATTATATTACTATAATATAATATTTTTAAGATGTCATCCTAAATACTTATTTAAAGAATACGGTCACTAATTAGATGAACACATTTATATAATTTTAAATGTACAATCACCACAAAACTTATTAAAAATAAGTTCACTATACGCTCTATACTTAAAACCAGAAGTAATCAGAGGATGAATGCCATATATTAAAAATATGTGCATTTTCTTATTATGTACCATTGAGTACCTTCACATTTTTATGAATATAATTATAACAATACCTCCATGTTTTCATTGTGCGTTTTTTCTTTTCCAGTCAGAATATTATTTCAGATTTATGGTTTATCAATGTTTTATGTTTTTTTCTATTATATTCTCTGAATATCATGTTTTAGTTACTTTATTCAGTTCAGTTTTTATTACATTTCTTTAATGGTTGTTATCCCATATTTATAGTCCCATTCCTTTTTATTTCATAATGAAAGATGTTTTGAATCGTTTCATAATACTAAATAAAATAATAAGTAAATAACTACTTTTCATAAAATTCATAAAAAATGCATTTCCTTCGGAATCCAGTTTTAAACTTTGGTCAACATGTGTCCTGTTAAGAGTTGTCTG
>JAAAKG020146760.1:0-10607 GCA_010014905.2 Druon quercuslanigerum
ATTATTGTTTCTTATTCTAAATTACTAGATCTCCCACGTTTTTTTTTTTAAACAATTCATTTTTAAGGATTTTTGATTGCAATTTTTTCATTTCGAAAAATAAAAATTCAAAGTATTTATCTTGAAAGAATAATTTTTTAATTTATTAATATTGCACTTTTCAAACTTTTAATCTGAAATGAATAAATTTCCATAATTTTCAATTCAAAACAAAATTATTCAATTTCTAACGCTTTGTGTTAGAAACCACAAAATACTATTTCTTTCTAATAATATTTTCCAATTTCAAAGAATTTTTCAAAATATTTTTTGTTTTAAAAGCTTATAATTATAAAATTTATAATTTTAATCACTTTAAATTAAAATTCTAAATATTTAATTTGAATAATGTGAAATTATTTAATTAAAATTTTGTCAGTTTAAAGTCGTTCAGTATATTCTTTTAAATTACAAGCTCTTTCAATTTTTTTTTTATTTTGAAAAACTTTAAATATTTACAAGTTCTTTAATTAAAAATTTTTTAAATTTTATGTACAGGGTGATTCTGGCAGTCCAGTTATTGCTCACGGCGTTCAATTTGGAATTGTTTCCTGGGGTCTTCCTTGCGCTTTGGGAGTGCCTGATGTCCATACTCGAGTTTACAGTTACGTAGATTGGATCAATGGTTATCTGAATGCTCAAGACGAGGCATAATTAATAAATTAAAAAATGTTACACCAATGTACAGTCAATGGCAATTTATTGTAAAAAATGCATAACAATGATAAAAATATATTTTTTCAAAGAGATATCCAATTTCTTGTATTTTTTCTCCTCTCTACTAAACTGAACCAGTTAAATTTTCGCTGATTGAATCATTATTTTAAATTATCACTGGTGAATCAGTAGGTTTTTTATATTGACTGGTTCATTTAGTAAGTTATTTAACTAAAAAAGTGTTAATGAATATAATAGTGATCCCAAACTATTGATTCAATCAGTGAAACTCACTGGTTCAATCAGTGAGAGAACTTCACTAGATGAATCAGTAAACGTTACTGGTAGACCTAGTGAAGGAGGTCCACTGAATATAGAAGAGAACCTCGCTGGTTAAACCAGTGAAGCTCACTGGTTACACCAGTCAACCAAACTGGTTAAACCAGTCAACATCACTGGTTAAACCAGTTAACCTCACTAGTTGAACCAGTCAACCTCACTGGTTAAACCAGTCAAACATACTTGTTAAACCAGTCAAACTTACTGGTTAAATCAGTCAAACTCACTGGTTCAAACATTTACCCTCACCGGTTAAACCATTTACGGAATTACATCGGATGAAAAAGTGAACCTTACTGTTAGAACCATTGACAGAATTCCTCTAATTGGACCAGTGAAATCTCCCTGTTTGTCAGTGACTTAATACCAGGGATTCAACCAGTGAACCTGAATGATTTAACCAAAATCGGAATCACACTGAATGAACAAGCTAACATCACTGGTTGAACCCGTGTCACAATTCCACTGAATAAAGTAGTGAACCTTACAGGTTAAATTATTCAAACTTACTGGTTAAAACAGTCAATCTCACAGGTTGAACCAGTTCTGGAATTCCATATAATAAACAAACAAACATCACTGTTCAAACTAGACAATTTCACTGGTTAAATCAGTGAACTTCACTGATTGAACCAGTCAATCTCACTAGTTAAACCATTGATTAAAAATAACTGAAATAAGTGAATTTCACTGGTTAAGTCAGGTTGCTTCTCTGTTTAAGCTACTGGATGAATCAGTGAACATCACTAGTTAGACCCAGTACAGAACTTCACTGAGCGAAACAGTAAATTTCATTGGTTATATCAGTGACTTTACTTCGCTGAATGAACCAGTGAAATTCACTGACTAAATCTGTAACTAAGTTTCACTGATTGAACTAGTGAACCTCATTGGCTAAGCCTGTGACTGAATTTAACTGAATATACTAGTGGAACTTACTGGTTAAACCAGTGACGAAAATCCACTGAATAACTTAGTTAAATTTCACTGATTATCAGTAGCACAATTTTGGCTGTTTCAACCAGTGAGATTTCACTGTTTCATTTAGACGAGTCTTTTTCTTTTTCTCTCTTGAAAAAAATACTGGTCATAGCTTACAAGTACAAATTGAATTGTCGAGATAAAATTCTCATAGAGGGACACATTAAAATTGAGAATCAATCAATATTTTAATTTTTTTAACCGACTTCATATTCCAGAATGAAAACAAAATTAAATAATAGGAGATACAAAGTTCGTTGGTAGATTAGAAATTATTAAAAATGTTGGTTATCGTATTGCTTAGAACTGATAAGATAGTACAGACTTTGACTCAAATTTATCACATCTGATTAATTGATATAAAACCACTTATTGTACATTTTTTCGAAGTAAAGGAGGAACTCTCCAACATGAATTGTTTTTCGTCTCTGGTACTTTTCTGCCTTTTGGCAAATACATTTGGTACGTTTATTAATTATAATTTTTAATTTACAATTTTTTATTTTTTATTTGAAAATCAAATTAAAAATAAATCAAGATTTCTTTTCTTCTTTGTTCAATATTCATGCCAAAAATAAAATCAATCTTAAAAATATTTTATCAATAATATTAAAAATTACAATAATATTCATGATGTTATTTCTTATAACAAAAATTATTTTTAAAAAAGAAATGTTTAAATTTAAAAGAAAGATCCATTTTAAAAATTTGTGATTTTTTTTTTATAGATGCAATTGCGAAATCTACATTTCTTAATTATAAATTTTTTTAAACAAATATCTGTATTTGAAGATTAGTTGTACTTTTAGACAAAAAAGATTTTCTGCCATATAGTTTAAATTTAAGGTAAGAGGTGGATTTTTAAGAATCTAGTTGAATTTAAAAGACAACATTTTTTGCTCAAAACAGTTGAATTTTGGTCAAAGAAATTGAATTTTCAACAAAAAAATATGATTTTACCAAAATAGTTGATTTTTCACCCAAAAAATATGATTTTACCAAAATCGTTTATTTTTCAATTAATATGGGATAAATTTTCAAATAAAAAAATTAATTTTTCAAAGGAAATAATTAATTTTTAAAAACAATGGTCAATTATAAAAATAATGAATTTTCAACCAGAATGTTTATTTTTGCCCGAATAGTTTGATTTTTCATGCAAGTATTGTAATTTTAAACAAAAAAAAATAAATCTGCAACAAAACAGTTTAATTTTTAACTAGAAAATCTAAATTTCTTTGGAATATTGTTAATTTTTTTAGAAATTGATGGACCTCGCAATTTAAAAATGAATTCTTCAAAAGTAATTTAACTTTAAACCAAAATTGTTCAATTTGCGAATAAAAACGATGAATTTTCAACAAATATTCAAAAAGGTAAATTTTCTATTGAAAAAAAATAATTAACAAAGAAAAACAAATTTTTAACACAATATTTAATTCAATTAAGCAGTTAAATTTTTAATGCCGAAGATTAATTTTATAATAAAAAGACAAATCTTTAGCCGTTAGTTTTAAATAAGAAATTTTTTATTAACAAAAAAGTTAAATTTTCAACGACATTAAAATTAATTAAAAGAAGAATGAATTATAAACCAAATATTTTCATATATAAATACAAAAGGAATTTTTTTAAACAAAAATAGAATTGTCTAAATTTCAGTTTAAAATTAATTTTTAACAAGAAAAAATAATAATTTGCAAGAAAAAACATTTAATAGTCCATCGTCGATTTTTTAACTTACAAATGATGAATTTTCAGATAAAAAAAAAGACTTAGTTTTGAGATTTAATCCGAAATATTATTTTTTAGAACAAAATTTTTTTTTATATTGAATGGTTACAATTTGTACAAAAAAAGCGAAAACTACAAAAAACAATTTCTAACCAATTATTTGAGCTTGCAATAAAATAATTAAATTTTAAATAAAATATTCAATATTCTCTACAAAAAAAAGGGTATTTTCCTGAAAAAAACTTATTTTTTTAACAGCCGATTTACATTTTTTAATCAAAAATATGAATCCTCATACAAGAAAATCAATTTTCAAAAAAAAAATTCAGCTTTAATCAAGTAGTTGCTTATTTAAAAAAAAAAGATGACTTTTAAAAAGAAAGTTCCGCTACAGAAATTATTATTAAAATCTTTATTTTTCTTAAGTTTCAAACTTTTTTCATAAGAAAAAATCATTATTTTTGAATGAAAAGCAAATTTTCTATTCATACTTTACAACTTACAGTTTACAATTTATATTTTTTTTTCATGCTTTAAGTAATTTCTTATTTCCTATCATGTTCGAAAAGCCCAAGATAAAGCTAAAAACCTATTTTTTAAACAAAATTAAAAAATTGACTGCGCGTTAAATTGTCGCTAACAAAAACTGTTCAAATTTGCTGCTTTTTTTTTACTTCTTTAAAATCAAAATTTAAATATTCTAGAAAAATTTTTAAAAAATTTTATCACATGGACAATAAAAATTTAAAAATTCAGTTTTGTTTAAAAAAAAAAATTGTCAGTCGTGAGTTTTCTAGTCAGGTAGATTGAACACAATAAAGTTCTTTAAAATATACGGTAATATAAAATTTATTTTCATTTTTAATTACCATGTAAAGAAATTTTTGTTTTCATTTAAAACTATTTAAAAAAAGAGTCAAATGTATTAACAAACACACTCTTCTTAAAATAAAATTGTAAAAAACACCTTCGAGTTAAAGAATTTAAAAAAAATTGTTTTAAAAACTATAACCGCGTGTTTGGGATGTAAATATTTTAACTTAATTATTATTAATAATTTTTAATTGCAGGAGCTTTAAATTTAAAAATGAATTCTTTAAAAGTAATTTAACTTTAAACCAAAATTGTTCAATTTGCGAATAAAAATGATAAATTTTCAACAAATATTCAAAAAGGTGAATTTTCTATTGATATAGAATAAATAAAATGTAATAAATAATTAACCCAGTAAAACGAATTTTTAACAAAATATAAAAAAATTCAACCTATTAGATGTATCTTTAACTAAT
Organism: Druon quercuslanigerum; assembly: GCA_010014905.2. Classification (NCBI taxonomy): domain Eukaryota; kingdom Metazoa; phylum Arthropoda; class Insecta; order Hymenoptera; family Cynipidae; genus Druon; species Druon quercuslanigerum. The sequence goes on from JAAAKG020146760.1 coordinate 5,040, forward strand.
AAAATTAATTTTTAACAAAGTAATTCAACTTTCACTAAAGCAGTTACATTTTTAATGCAGAAGATTAATTTTTCTAATATAAATACAAATTTTCAATCGTTCGATTAAAATAAAAAATTTTTGTATCAAAAAAGTTAGATATTCAACAACTTAAAAATTAATTAAAATGAGAATAAATTATATACCACATATTTTCTTATTTTAATACAAAAGACACTTTTTTGAAACGGAAATAGAATAGTTCCAAAAAAAAAAATATTATTTTCTTAAAGAAACATTTAATAGTCCATAGTCGATTTTTCAACTTAAAAATGATAAATTTTCATATAAAAAATTATTGAAAAAAAAGACTTTCAAATTCAAGATTCAATCCAAAATATTATTTTTTGGAACAAAAAGCTTTTTTTTTAATATTTGAAAATTTTACAAAAGAAACAAAACCTAAAAAAAAAATGTCTAAACAATTATTTTAGCTTGCAACAAAATAATTACTTTTTTAATAAAATAGTTTAATATTCCAGACAAAAAGGGTATATTTTCCGAGAAAAAACTTTTTCTAATAGAAGATTTATATTTTTTAATAAGAAAATGAATCCTTCAAAAAAAAAAATTTTTCAACAAAAAATTTCAGCTTTAACCAAGTAGCTGCGTATTTCAAGAAAAAAGATGACTTTTAAAAAGAAAGTTTCGGTACAGAAATTATTGTTAAAATTAGTATTTTTCGTAAGTTTTAAAATTTTTTCATTAGAAAAAATTATTATTTTTTAATGAAAAGCAAATTTTCTATTCACAGAAAATTTTTTTTATTGCTTAAGTTTTCTTCTTATCTGTAAAGAACTTAGTTGATGCGTAAAACCAGACTTCAAATATTTTGTAAAATAATAAGATTTTCATTGCATAACCTTGTATTTTAATAACACCATAGTTATTTGCAACACGTGGCGATTTTGAAAACCGCAAATGATCTAATGATTATTTAAAATTTTTTTTTGATTTAAAAAAATTTTTGTAAATGAAAATTCCCAAATAAGGAATTTCAATTATCATAATTTAGTTCTCAGAGAAAAATGTAGTTCTAAATAATTCGCTAATAATAAAGGCTGCAAATCTATTTTTAACTTTTTGAGCTAATATTTGAAAAATGACTAAATAGTTATATTTTTAACCACTTAACTACAATAATTAATGTCATATTTGTATTACTCTACTAATAAATATTAAGCATTTTCTGCACATCAATTTTTAAAATTTTAATTTCTAAATAAATAATTTAATTTAATCCTAATATCTATTTTTCAATATTTCCAAACACTATTAAGAAAAAGAAAAAATATAATATTAAATTTTAGTTTGAAGCTGGAAAGTGATTAAATTTCACATTTCTAAAAAGATAAGGAAATTTTAATTAGATACAAAATAATTTTTTTTTCTACAGATATTTTAAAGTATTAGAAGCTTTGACAACATTTTAAAATATTTTTAAATTCGACAAGGTATACAAAAAATTTCAACAAACTGTAGAGTTTTTGAGATTTTTTGGATCCCTTTTCCACAGAGATAAGACATATGAAATTACGGACAAAATTTGCTTGTGATATTTAAAATTTTTAAAGGTTTTTAAAATTCAATTTAAAATTTGTAATTTTTTAATGAAATGGAGATTTTTGAAAATGTAGAAATATAATTTCCAAATAGATAAGGAAAATGAAAATATGGACAAAAAATTTTTTTTAAGATATTTTGAAGTGTTAAAAGTTTTAATAAAAATAAATTTAAAATTTAAAAAGATTTATTATATTGATATTGAAAAAGAGTTAATAAGATAAGAAAATGTCCACAGAATCAAAACAGAACGTAATAATTTCAACAAAAAATGAAGAAGTTTTTAAAAATAATTTTTAAAGTTTTAAAGGCTTTTAAAAAATTAATTATATTTTTTAAATTTTTTAACGAAATGTAGATTTTTTAAAATGTTAAGATAACATTTCGAAATAGATAAGAAAATAAAATTATTGAGAAGAAATGTTTTTTTCCCAAAGATATATTTTAATGTCTTAGAAGTTTTGAAAAAGTTAATTTAAAATTTAACAGGATTTCTAAAAAATTTTAACGAAATTTTCAGAAAATATTTAAAAATATTCTATAACAATTCAATAATTGCCTACAATTTTGGAAAAGAGTTAATAAGATTAGAAGATATCAACAGATTCAAAGCAATATATATACTTTTGAGCAACAAATTTAGGCGTTTTTTAAAATGAATTTAAAAAGTTTTTAAGAAAACAAAACATTTTTAGACGATTTCTGGAAAAAAATTTTATTGAACTTTAAAAAAAATCTAATTACGAATTTGAAAATGTTCTTTTTAGAAGTTTAGAAAGGTTTCAAGATTGAGAAATTTATGTTAAGGCAATATTTATAACTATTTAAAAATAACACAACTAATTTTCAAAGTTTTTGAAAAAGAAACAGAAAGATTTGAAGACATATAATTTGAATCAGTTTAAAACCTATTAGAAATTTTAAATATTTTTAATCGATTAAAAATATTTCAAAACATGAAAAGATTTCCCAAAATTGAAAAAGAAATGAACATTTTTTCAAAGCTTTAAAATGCTCTTTATATCTTTTGAATTTTTTTTAATTCATTTGAAACTGTTTTGCAAAAAATTCGTATTTTTTTGTAGAAAATTAATCTTGATTGCTGATAATTTAAAAAATTTTTTTAATCTTGATTGATGAGTTTTAAAAAGAAAGTTCCGATACAGAAATTATTGTTAAAATTAGTATTTTTTGTAAGTTTCAACATTTTTGCATAAGAGAAAATAATTTTTTTTTAATTTGAGGAAAATTTTCTATTCATGCTTTACAACTTAGATTTTACAATTTATAATTTTTTTTCAAATACAAATAGTTTTTTATTTCCTACCAGGTTTGAAAAGCCCAAGATAAAGCTAAAACCTATTTTTTAAATAAAATTAAAAAATGAACCGCCCATTCAATTTTTACCACATAAATTGTTCAAATTTGCTGTTGATTTTTAGTTCTTCAAAATCAGATATTTTACATATTCTGGAAAAAATGTTACACAATTTTTTTAATATGGACGGTAAAAATTTAAAAATGTGGTTTTGTTTAAAAAAAACATAATTGTCAGTCAAGTGTATTAAAAATCACACTCTCCTCAAAATAAAATTGTAAAAAACACCTTCGAGTTAAAGAATTTAAAAAAAAAATTGTTTAAAAAACTCTAACCACTTGTTTGGAATATAAATATTTTTACTTAATTATTATTAATAATTTTTAATTGATGGATCTCTGAATTTAGTAATAAATTCTTAAAAAGTAATTTAACGTTAAAACAACATTGTTCAATTTGCGAATATAAACGATAAATTTTCAACAAATATTCAAAAAGGTAAATTTTCTACTGATATAGAATAAATAAAATGTAGTAAATAATAAGCCCAGGTAAACAAATTTTCAACAAAATATTAAAAATTTCATACGATTAGATGGATCTTTAACTTATAAAATTATTTTTTAACAATGTAATTCAACTTTCAATGAAGCAGTTACATTTTTAATGCAAAAGATTAATTTTCCTAATAAAAATAGAAATTTTCAATCGTTTGATTTAAATAAAAAAATTTTTTAAATAAAAAAGATAGATATTTAACGACTTACGAATCAGTTGAAAGGAGAATGAATTATAAACCACATATTTTCATATTTAAATACAAAAGACTTTTTTTTAAACGGAAATATAATAGTTCAATTTTCAGTTTAAAATAAATTTTTAAAAGAAAACAAATTATTTTTAAAAAGGAACATTTAATAGTCCATAGTTGATTTTTTATCTTAGAAATGACGAATTTTCAGATAAAAAAAAGACTTTTTCAGTTTCAAGATTTAAACCAAAATATTATGTTTTGGAACAAAAAGTTTTTTTTCACTAGTTGAAAATTTTACAAAAGAAACGAAACTTAAAAAAATAGTTTGTAAACAATTATTTTAGCTTGCAACAAAATAATTACATTTTTAATCAAATAGTTCAATATTCCAGACAAAAAGAGTTTTTTCTAAAGAAAAAAAATTTTTAATAGAAGATTTATATTTTTTAATAAAAAAGTGAATCCTTCAAAACAAAATTAAATTTTCAACAAAAAAGTTCAGCTTTAACCAAGTAGCTGTGTATTTCAATGAAAAAGATGAATTTTAAAAAGAAAATTTCGGTACAGAAATTATTGTTAAAATTAGTATTTTTCGTAAGTTTCAAAATTTTTTCATAAGAAAATATTATTATTTTTAAATGAAAAACAAATTTTCTATTCATACTTTACAACATACAGTTTACAATTTATATTTCTTTTTCATAATTTAAATAATTTCTTTTTTCCTACCATGTTCGAAAAGCCCAAGATAAAGCTAAAAACCTATTTTTTCATATAAAATTAAAAAATTGACTGCGCATTAAATTGTCGGGACAAAAATTGTTTAAATTTGCTGTTAATTTTTCATTCTTCAAAATCAGATATTTTACATATTCTGGAAAAAATTTTACTCAATTTTTTCATATAGACGGTACTAATTTTAATGTTTTTTTTTTGGTTTTTAAAAAATAATAATTGTAAGTTGTCAGGTTTCGATTCAGGTAGATTAAACACAATAAAGTTCTTCAAAATATACTCTAATATAAAAAATTTATTTTTATTTTTAATTACAATATAATAAAATTTCTGTTTTCATTGAAAATATTTTTAAAATGAATAAACTGTATCAAAAATGACACTCTTAAAAATAAAATTGTAAAAAAACACCTTCGAGTTAAAGAATTTTTTTAAAAATTGTTTAAAGAACTATAACTACGTAATATGTATGTAAATATTTTAATTTAATTATTATTAATAATTTTTAAGTACTTTAATCTTAATTAAATCTTGAATAATTTTTGAAAGCCCACATTTAATTACAAAATTTTTTTTTTTCAGGAAATCCAGCATTCCAAGAATCTAAAGACATTTTTCAAAAAAACATATGGAATAATAAAATCAGTCGGATTGCTGGCGGTCTCGATGCAGCTGAAGCCGCTTTTCCTTATCAAGTTTCTCTTCAAAATTACGGAAACCATTTCTGCGGAGGTTCGATTATAAATAAAAAATGGATTTTAACAGCAGGCCATTGTCTCAGTGGGTGAGTTAAAATTTCAATTAGCCAATTGTAAAATTTATATCACATGTATTGATCTGTTCTAAATTATTTAAGGTAACAAGGGAATGCAATCAGTTAATCGAATTTTATGCAGTCCTATTTCAGATTTATTATTATTAAATTAAAGAAGAAATTTCATTCACTAGAAAAACTTTATTAAAACAATAAAATATTTGAAATCGTTCGATTTTTAAATAAATAGAAAAACATTGTTTAAAATTTTTTTCTTTTAATTATTATTCTATTATTTGTAACAGTTACAATAAATTTAAAAGTTACGACTTGTAGAGATAAAGAATTCCGTATATAATAATTAGATATACTTCTCAAGACTGAAAATATTAATATTATAATTTT
>JAAAKG020146761.1:0-10606 GCA_010014905.2 Druon quercuslanigerum
AGAAAGATTCAAGGAAGTTTTCTGCAAAGTTTCAGATCAATTGGAATAGCAGTTAACAAACTGTTGATGGTTTAATTATGTAAATTAAAAAAAGTTAGAAGCTTTTTAAGAACGCTGAAAGGCTTCAAAAGAATAAAAACATTTTCCTAAAATTCCAAGAAAAATTAAAAATGTTTTTGCATAAATAATTTGTCAAACAAAAAAATCATTTTCAATTTAGCAGCGCATTTTAATCTAATTTTTTTTTCTTTTTAAGCCTTTTACAGTTTTTAAAAATATCCTAAGTTTTTTGTTTGAAATCAGCAAATTCGTAAAATTTAAATTATTTAAAATAATTGCAAGTTAAATAAACAATTAAATATTTCTAAATATTTAATACTTATTCTTATTCTTAATTCAAAAATTTTAAATTTAATTGTTTAAAAATGGAATATTTCAGACTGAAACAATAATTTAAATCTAATACAAGCCTGCAATTACGAATATATTATTGCGAAGTTATATTTAAGTAGAACATATATTTTAAAGTGTAAATCATTTTGGAAAATTAATTATTGTTTCGTTTTTAATGCATGAACTTAAAAACTTAAATATTTGGTCAAGAAGTTAACTCTTTTGTTGATAATTTTTTTGTGTTAAACATTCGTATTTTTAATTAAAAATTCATCCGCTTTTGATTAACAATGAAATTTTTAATAGACATTATTGGATTAACATTATTGGATCAGACTCATTATTCTATCAAATATTAATTGATACTCACAATTAATTCAAAAAAAAATCTTTAAGCCCGAAAGACCATAACCTACAAAGGTGGACAAATCTCTACAAAAAAATAGAACAACCGAAAACCAATTTTCAAGGAATCTCAAGGTGGCGATTTTCCCGGTAAAGTTTTTCCATTTTCCGGCCAACTTGAAGTAAAATATTCATACTTGCCGCAAAACGTAACTATTTATTTTAATTCATGATAATTTTTTAATAAAATTATTATTCTTCAACTGGAATAGTTGAATTTTTAACAAAAAAGATAAAGGTTCAACTAAAATGATGAATATTTAAACAATAAGGTTAATTTTGAAACAAAAGCATTAATTTTTTAGCAAAAAATACAATTTTTAAATAAATATGCAATGAAATAATTGAATTTTGAACTTGAATAAAAAAATATAATTTTCAACAGAAAATGGAATAGTTTCATTTTTAGTTTAAAAAAATTAATTTTAAATCTAACTGATGAATTTTCAACTAAAATTATTAACCCTCAACTGAATCATAGTTGAGTTTTCAACCAAAAAGGTGAATTTTTAACTAACATGATGAATATTTATAAAGATAACTAAGATTTTCAACAACAAAAATTAAATTTTAAACAAAAAGATTATTTTTCTATCAAAAGTTACAATTTTTCATTAAAATACATAAAATTTAAATTAAAGCAGACAAACATGTAATCAAATAATTGAATTTTGAACTTAAATAAAAAATATATTTTGTAATACAAAATTGAAAAATTTCATTTATTTCATAAAAAAATATTATTTTTAATAGAAAATGGAAAAATTTCATTTTAAATTTAAAAAATATAATTTTAAATCTAACTGATGAATTTTAAACTAATATGATGAAACTTTTACTGGAATAGTTGATTTTTCAACCAAAAGGTGAATTTTCAACTAAAATGATGAATATTTATAAAGAAAGCATGAATTTTCAAACAAAAAAAATTAATTGTTTAACGAAAAGATTAATTTTTTAGCAAAAACTAGATTTTTCCAACAAAATAAATTAAATTTAAATTAAAGAAGACAAATTTTCAATAAAATAATTGATTTTTGATCTTGAAAAAAAAAAATTTTTAACAGAAAATGGCATAGTTTTTTTAGTTTAAAAAAATTTATTTAAACCTAACTGATGAATTTTCAACTAAAATTATGAATCTTCAACTGGAACATAGTTGAGTTTCTAACAAAAAGCTGAATTTTCAACTAAAATAATAAAGATTTATCATGAAAACTGGAATTTTCAAAAAAAAATTTTTTAACGAAAAGATTAATTTTCTAGCAAAATCTACCATTTTACAACAAAATACCCCAAATTTAATTTAAAGAAGACAAATATTCAATCAAATAATTGAATTTTTAACTTCAAAAAAAAATATTTTTCAACAGAAAATTGAATAATTTTATTTTTAGTTAAAAAAAATTAATTTTAAACCTAACTAAAATGATAAATACTTATGAAGAAAACTGGATTTTTCAACCAAAAAATTCATTATTAAACGAAAAGATTAATCTTCTAGTAAAAACTACAATTTTTTAACAAAATACATGTAGTTCAAATTAACGAAGTCAAATATTAAATCAAGCAATTAAATTTTGAACTTGAATAAAAAAATGTAATTTTTAACAGAAAATGGAATAGTTTCATTTTTAGTTTAAAAAAATTAATTGTTAACCTAACTTATGAATTTTCAACTAAAACGATGAATGCTGAACTGAAATAGTTGAGTTTTTAACCAAAAAGGTGTATTTTCCTATAAAATGATGAATATTTATTTTAAAAAAACTGAAATTTTCAACCAAAAACATTAGTTTTTAAACGAAAAAATTAATTTTCTGGCAAAAGCTAAATTTTTCAACAAAATACATGATATTTAAATTACAGAAGACAAATATTCCATCAAATAATTGAATTTTGAACTTGAATAAAAAAATATAATTTGTAGCAGAAAATGGAATAGTTCCATTTTTAGTTAAAAGAAAATTAATATTAAACCTAACTGATGAATTTTTTTACTCAAATAATGAATATCTATGAAGAAAACTGTATTTTTTAAACAAAAAAATTAATTTTTAAAGGAAAAGAATAATTTTGAAGCAAAAACTACAATTTTTTAATAAAATACATGAAATTAAAATTTAAGAAGACAAATATTCAATCAAATAATTGAATATTGAACTTGAATAAAAAAACTAATTTTTAACAGAAAATGGCATAGTTCTAATTTTTAGTTTAAAAAAAATTAATTTTAGACCTAGCTTATGAATTTTCAGCTGAAATATTTGAGTTTGCACCCAAAAAAGTCAACTTTTAACTAAAATTAAGAAGATTTATAGTGAAAACTGGAATTTTCGCCAAAAAATTAATTTTCAAACGAAAAGGTTAATTTTTCTAGAAAAATATATTTAAAAAAAAATACATTAAATTGAAATTAAAAAAAAACAAATATTCAATCAAATAATTAAACTTCGAAATCGAATAAAAAAAAATAATTTTGAACAGAAAATGGAATAGTTTCCTTTTAAGTCCGAAAATGAAATTTAAGTTTGTAACCAGATATTTCCAAGCAAAGTAAAAAAAATGTAGAGTATTCTTTCAGGGAAACATGTACAAAAAATAATTCAATGATTTTATTCCGCTTACAAAAATACGTCAGATTATAATTTGCAATAAATATATTTTTTTAAACAATCCTTAGCTAGCTGTAAACTTAAATACTTAAATATATTTAAACATTCCAAGACAAAATGTAAGAAATACAAAATTCGATATTACATGAAGCACATTTTTAAATGCAATATGAAAATATATTTATTCTTCATATTCGCCTGCAGTGCTTTCATCATCCTCTGTTTCGCTGTCCGTTTCAGTGTCAAATTCTTCCGACTTGTCTGTTTCCTCGTTTATATCATCTTCTACTACAATAAAAAATTTACAATTATGTACGGATACACAAAAGAAAATATTAATAATTAAAATAACATTTAAAAAATGCGAACCTTTTACGTCCTGGATTATAATGTTATTAATCATAAAAGGTGACAGGTCTCCTGTAAACCAAATAAAAGCTGTACTTTTGCTCTTTACATTTTTTCAAAGATTCTTCATTGAAGAACTTTGGTGTAGTTATCTTTTGACAAAAAGCGCAATAAGGAGTGATGCTAGCTGACGGTGTTTTTCTTGTTTAAGTATGGTATTATATACCAGATTACAAAGTTTCGAGTGGAAGGCCATGGGGGTGAAGCTGCCATAGGAACTTCAGGTAACAAATCTGACTTCCGTGCCAGGCCGATCTAGGGTCCTTTCTAGGTAGTTTAAAGTTATACAGTTTTTCTTTCTAGTGGATTATCGAAGTTATTAATGTGCCAGCACTGAATCTGGAAAAGGTTGTTTAAGATGGCCTCTTTTCATAATAATTCCTCTGAAAACATCTTCTTTTGCATACTACATAAGCCTGAAACTATAATCATTGAACAGTATGTTCTTTGAGCCATGGAAACAAGCAGGAAAATCAGAAAAAAGCTTTTCCTGTTAATGAAAACGTTTCTGCTTCTCAACATAAAAATGTTCTGCTTGAAAGAAATATACAACAAATCCCGCCTTGTGAATTTAGTTCTGCTAGGAGGCACTCACTGCGCGTCGGTTGCTCCATAAGCAGCCATATTGCCAAAATTTGTTTTCACTATTTAACACGTACCTTCACCCCCGTGGCTGACGCTAAGTACACTTACATTACACCTATCTAAAGCATCCCAAAATTATTCGCCGGAAGGAAATGATTCACAACAAAAATTTTCGTTGACTTCCAGACTAGAAACTATTCAAAAACTGTTCAAAACAGATGTTTTAAATATTAGGAATGATCATAACTTGCTTCCATTTTAATAAAGTGTATTAACAGTGTTGGTCAATCGATTGGCATCGAATTAAAGAATCTTTTCCGTTATTGCATCAATCGATTCGTCTCAAAACAACACATCTTTTCTATTCTCAGAGCAAATTTATATTATGAGAATGAAAAAATTTTTTACTGTAAACATTTATTTTTCATATTACATAAATGACCGTAACCTTCTGACTGTTTAGTAAAGTGTATAATTATTATAGGTCAATCAGTTCGCGTAGAGCCAAGAAATCTTTTTTATTCTAGCGCCCACTTTGAATTATAACCGATCAACTTTTAATTATACTCCATCTCTCGTTCTCTCGTAATGGTAACATTTTTAAAAAAATTTTGATTAATTTAATCCAACGTTTCTCAATTTAAAAATGTCTAATACAATGTTCTAAGCAATTGTCGGCATCTGTATGTGTAGACGTCACACTTTTTCGTGAACAGTATAACGCGCAAACGGTTGCAGGTATTTATTGAATTTCTTTTAAGAACTTAATAATATTTGAAAAATCGGGTTTTTATAATAAAATTTCTTTATTAACATGGTTCGAGAAGAATCTATTGACCTATAATATTTATAAATTTTATTATGGAGGAAGGAAATTATCGTTATTTCTATTATATTTAAAATCGACTTTCATATTAAAAATTTGTTAATTTTAATTATTTGAAGTTGATGCGAGAAAAGAAAAGATGTGTTAATAGGAGACCAATCGATTGACCTATAATATTGATACATTTTTTCAAAGAGTAAGAAAGCTATGGTAACGCGTAATTGTTAAAAATAAGGTTTTTTACAATTAAACTTTTTTTTTACATAATTGTGAGATTAAATAAGAACACGAAAAGCAAACCAAGTTTGATCGAAACTATATGAAGTATTTCCTGCGAAGAAAATAATATGCTAGTCATGCTTGTGATGCGTAACAGCACAACGTTTAGCATATAAGTATTCTGAAATGATGCGTCTTTCCGCCTTCTAATTCTCGCTATCAACTATCTTAATGTTTTTTCGGTGTACCAAGAAAAAGTGAGTTTTACATAGAAACGCAAAAGTATAATTTAAAAATAGTCTCACTTCTTACAGATCTTTATCTGTACTATCAGATCCTCCAGATGAACGTTAGGCTGAGGACTTGTTCATAGATTATAGAAGACATGTAAGACAGGTCATTATTGATGTTTCTCACCAACAGTCAGTGGCGAGAAAATCTTTTTTAAACCTCAGAAAAAGTCTTGTGAAAATATTAGGGAGAAAGTGTCAGCACAAAAACAAAATACAACACCACAAGGAAAATACAAATTGCCAACTCTGGGTAATCGACAGGGGCTATTCAAAGCACGGTCGACAAATCAAGTTCAAACCAAAGCCAACTCCGATTCAAAACATTTTCTCTGAGCAAAAAATGGTTTCTCTTGAAGAAAGTGATAATATACAACTCAAAATTAATAATTTATTGGGAAAAACGGTTATCGAAAAATGCAACAAATGTGAAGAATAGTTTACTTTGCCGTACTTCCTTGCTTTAAAACCTGATAGCTCGAACCGTTTTATTTTTAATTCAAGGTAGTTAAACATGCATTTATCCATTACATTTAAATTAAAAGACGTTAAATCCACCCTAAATTTTGTATCTTTAGGAGATTTCATAGTTTCTTTAGAACCTATGAAATTAAGTACTTGTTTATACGTGTTCACAAAAATAATGAAACTTGTGATATATGAACTCAGACTGTAAGGGCTGCTGCTAGTTTTATATTTAGATGAGTTTCTTTAAATTCATAAATCCAAATGCTAGTGTGAGGAAAGTATTAAAAGAGGGATCGAGTTCTTTGAAAACTTAGGTTTCATATTAAATTAGGAAACATCTAATTAATTTTCCAGCTAAAATGTAAATTTCTAGCTTTCACTATTTCAACGGGGCTACAGCTTCTAGGGTTTGGAGCGAACTGGAAAGCAAAAATCATATTATTTACTCTAAGCTGTCAGCTGAATTGCTTGCGTTAAAATGTTTTAGGTAAAAGCTGTCATATTGTGAAGTCTTACTTCGGTTTAATAGTTGTTCTCCTATCCCATAGTCAACAGAGATGGAGGAGTTAGGTACCCGCTCCTTAGTGACCCATCAAAAAGTATTTTGGAATGAAGCGAAGGGAGAAAAATTTGGCTAACGGATTCCTGCATCCCTCCTAAATATTACTATTAAAAAGCTACCGCTGTGATAAAGCAAAAGGGAGTAGTTCACGAAATATTAAAAGAGGTAGATCCATTTAACGCGAGTATTAATTCTATCTTAGAGTTCCTATCTGGGAAATTTAAAGGAGAAGCTCTTTCTGGATCCGTAAACTTTACAATGGCTGCAATATCCTGAATAAATGTTGATAACATCTATGTTAACGACAATATTAAGAGATTCGTCAGAGAAACAGTTCAGGACACTACCGCTGAACCCGAGATATGAGGAAAGTTGGCGCATTGCAAACCTTGATGCTAGTCGTGCTAGCCACTGCTCGAAGGGATCAACCGTTGGCATCTCTTAAACTAAAAGATATTTTTAAAACTAGCACTGATTTCAAAATTAAAATAATAAGATTGATAAGAACCCCCATTTTAGGTAAAGACCGAAATTCTTTGCTGCTGCCATATTTCTAAGGCTCACCACAATGATGTGCAGCGCTCACTTGGGTAAAATACATACAAATCTCTAAATCACTACTAGAAAATACTAATAAACTTTTTATTACGATTATAAAATCACAGTTAGCGGTTTCAGTTCAAGATCTGATTAGATGGCTAAAATAATTTTTGAAAAAAAGTGGAATAAAAAAACTTCTCCGTTCGCAGCATAAGTCTTTCGGTAGAATTTACGCGGTTCCGTATTAAGTTTTGGGAAATGGGAAGACAGCAAAGAAATCGCTAAATAATATCTTATGCTACTTAAAGGAACGATCTCAAAACTTAATCCTATAGCAAAATAATTGGAACAGTCTGCTTCTATAATTAAAGAAGCGCAAGATTTTACATTTGCACATTCATTTCAGATTAGAGCGGGGCTGCTTACTATCTAAAAATCCAGCGCTTAAAAAAACTTCTGTGTTCTGGTTGCCCCTAACGAATAAGAAACGATTCCTATATGTCTCGACTCTAACTAGAAGATCCCTACTTAGCAAGGGGTCAATCATTGACGTTTTAGATTTATAATTACCTTCTGGAACTGCACCAAGTTCATATCTCCTTTGATTAATGGTAACATGTGAGGGAGGTTCCGAGACTGCTATCATTGATTCTGCAAGACAAAAAATATAGGGATTTTTTATGAACAAAAAAAAAAATTTTTAACCTGAAAATTGTATAAATTTCAGCCAAAAAATCTTCACATAAAACATATACAATATTTAAAATAATTTGTAAGTATGTACCTAACCTCGCAAGTGTATTAAAAAGGACAAATGTTACTTTGTTTCTATAAGGTCTTCTAAGATTTTTACTTTCAAAAAAGATTACGTATTGATAGATTTAATTTTCAAAATCAAAACTTGAAAATATAAAACAGCTTGAAGTAATGAAAAACCAGTTATAAAGCCAATCATATATAAATTTATAATAGAATTATATTACAAAATATGTCTACCTTTCTGTTTCTTTATTAGAAAATAAATAGTAAAATAATTTTGGGTGAATATTAGATCTCACAAAATAATTTTCAGAAATATTATAAAATTAATTGCAATCAGACTTCGATTCGATTACAGTGTATGTTCTGAAGGAATGTCACTTGCCCAACTGTACACGTCCAAAGATGGAAATTTCCCAACTGTGCGTGTTGTTTTTTATGAAAATATTCTTTCCAAATTATTCTTGATACATGAAAATCTCTTTTTCAATAAATTTTTTAATATTTTAGTTTTGTGAAGCCCTTTGCTTCCTTGAGTTTTCCAGTGGGAATGGAGACGTATGATATCCTTAGGACGTTTCACAGCAGAAACTATTGGGAATTTACTGTTCATAATTAACTACCGACTAGAATTCTTGACCAATTTTGCTTTTGTCGACTTTAAGGGGGCTTTTTCATCCATTACGCAGCATTGATTGTGGAAAAGACTCCACTCCTTGGGCCTTAGCAATAAAATTATTAATATTCAAAAGCACTTTTATGCTTCTTCCAAAACTTTCTATAAAACTGCCAAAGGATTAACTAAATTTGTCTAGTTTTCGCAAGGCGTCCTGCATGGTTTAGAATTAAGCTCACGATTGTTTCCTTGTTATCTCCGATCTAGAAGACTATTTTATCCAGCAAGGCTGTCGAGGATTCTCGATAAATAGCTTATTTTAAGTATTGATGCTAGATTATTAGATTATTATATTTTTTTCGCTGAGACACACATCTTATTGTGGATGCCGAAAAACTAATGTTGTAATTTTTTCTGAATAAGCGAATTCATTATCTAGGAAACTTTACTCTTTTAAATTCGACGAAATGCATATCGATGTAGTCAAGCAATATACTTATTTATGTACCCCTCTTTCTGTGTCATGCTGCTTTTACCGGCCGCTAGAAAGTCGGTTAGGTACTACGAATAAAGCCGTCGGCTCGAACCTAAAGATGATCTACTTCTTCAGAGTAGATTTGTTGGAACACCTACATTAGATTATTCCAAAGCGTTTCTATGTGTACGCTACTGAAAAATATTTTAGATTGGTTAATTAAAATTTGAACCATGGATGATTGACTTTACCCAAGATTGTGTTTTAATAGGCTTGGGAACGATAAGTCCTATCTTAAAAACCTTTTTTTGGGAGCGTCTCGCTCTACCTCAGAGTTAATTTGCTTTTTACCATTTGGCGATGCAATCCAGCAAACAATCATATTTACAAGACCAAGAAAATGGCAACTCCAAAAGCGAAACTACTTCTTGTTTAAAAACTCGTATGTGCAAATAAAGAATAACGGAATTTTGGGCTTATTTTCGACTCCAGAATACACAAAAAAACTTCCAAAAGCCACCTCTATGTTCAAAACACAACCACCTTGTCAAAAATAAAACCTGCAGAACATAAAATGCATCAGATTTTGGAGTTTATTTTGGGCTCTCGAATGCACCACACTTAAATTTCTAAAACCACCCTTATCTACAAGAAAACCGCGTCATGGGCTAGAGCCCAAAAAAAATCAGTGACACTAGGTTAACAGTACAATCCTGAAAAAGGTTTTTGTTGACAAAGTCATATTTGCGTGATAAAAAGGGGCTCTTGTTTGACTTTAAAGGTTGAAGCCCAAGAACCGATGTTAGTATCTTCTAAGAGCACAAAAATCATACGGAAGTAACTTTAAGGGATACAACCAAAAAATCGGTGTCGGTATTTTTCAAGAATCCAAAAATAAGTGATCCTATGCACACTGCGTTGGCTTCATTTAAGGCAGCACCTCCACACGAAATTTGAATTTAAATAAAGAGTAGTTCAGCCAAAAAATCGCTAATACAGCCAAAGAAAAGCCCAACATTCTGATATAAAGAAATTTGGGAATTTAGTTTGTGGAGGTACTAGCTTGATGGACCTAATATATACTAATGCGAATTTCTCTGTTTTATAAAACATTCTTTGCACAATTCAGACTATCAAGTGCACATGTATGCCGAATTATAGTTGACCCTGAAAAGTATGTTTTTAATATGGAAGAGAGAGTATAAGTTCGAGCGAGCGATCGAAAGCGAGAGTGCATGTGCAAGCGAGAGAGAGAGAGAGTATGAGATCGCAAACGCAACTTAGTCTACTTACGCTATTACATATCCATTACTTACAATCTTTATGCTTCTAATCTAGGCGACTTCCGTTTCCTTATTCTTCCACTTACACTTTTTTTTGTCCTCCTATTTACCATTTTTTCACATGCATTCTTTCATTCACCCTCACTCGCTCCCCTAGCACCC
>JAAAKG020146762.1:0-10606 GCA_010014905.2 Druon quercuslanigerum
CGGCGCTCTTGGAGGTGCCAAGCTTTCGCTAGTTAATAACCTAAAAAGCATCCCTGCGTGTAAACAATATGCTAAAATTATTGCGGGGAAAATGCAGAAGGCGGTCGTCCTTGGGTCGATCAAGATAACGAACATAACTGAAAATCAAAAAGAGCTGATAAGAAAATGATCTGAAACAAAATTGAATCCCTAAATGTTTCTCTGAGTTGATATCTGCTAAGAAATAATATTTCACAAGCGATAAAACTTTTAATTTTGTAATAAATTATTTGCAAATTAAAATTTCAGAAACTGTCTTGGGAACCTTTGGCGATAATGTTGCCTTCGGCTAGTGTGGGACTTCAAGTAAATAAATAAAGTAACCCTACAAAAAACGCCAGATTGAAACGTATTCGAAAGTATTGCACTTTGAATGCTTCTGCATTTTTTTTCTGCTTCGCATTTAATTGCATTCAGTAGCATTAGGACAAATTCTGTTTCGCATTCAATCGCATTCTGTATCATTAAACCATATTAGAACTCTCGCATTATCACGCATTGAACGCGAAATCTCTCACTTTGCATTCAGGCGTATTAAAGATTTAAACGTTATATGCGAACTCTCTCATTAAAAAGTATTTTTACTTGGAAAGCTCACAATTCCTAGCCTTTTTGTTCAAGATTTCCGAAGCTTGAAGATAATTCTGGGGTTCGTTTACGAAATCCAGCTCAATAATCTTGAATCCTTAATCCTCCTTCGTGGGAAAACTATTATTGCTTGCTAGTGATGGCTCCAGGGTGCATAGTACAGATAGTACAGACTAGTATCGACTAGCCGTGATCTAACCATACTACCTCGGTTATGAATGTCAATGCAATTGTTTTGCTTCAGAAGAGCCTTCGTTGAAGCGAAGCGAGAAGATTAATCTGCATTGAGCTTGGTGGTGCTGTTATACACCTGGCTAGTATCATCAACATCTGGCTACCAAATTAATTTTAAATTAAAACAACCTATAGGTAAATGATTAGCGTAAAATGCCACACTCGACATTGTTTTCGATCCAGGAAACTTGTTTCTTAATTTAATAAAAATTAAAATATGTATTCTATCTCTTTAGACGTAGTTCTTATACTTTTCAAGGGTGATTGCCGACAATTTGACCCCTTTAAGTTTTAATAATTTCCCACTTTTCCTTCGAATAATAAAGTTTTTCTAAAATTATCTGAATAAAGTACTCATATCAAAGCACAATTTATACAAGTTTTAAAATTGTCTACGACTTTGTTATACATTATATATAAAAAATTACGCAAAATGCCTTATCGAGTTTTCAAAATTAAGGATATAAAATGAAAAATTTAGAAAAATGATACCACCATTTTTTTAAATATTTGAGATTCACATATAAAATTTGACAGTGAGCCTCCACCATCTTCAGTCTAAAAGTTGTTGAACTCAATGTTTTTCCCAACAATTTTTTGTTTGTTTTGTTAGTATGTAGTTTGAAAGGAAATTAAATAAAAATTTAGCAAAATAAGTTTTTAATGTAATAATTGCCTATCCTACAGGTTTTTTGTTCAATAAATATACATTTTCGATACAAATGGAATTAACTTTAACTTATCTCCAAAAGGGTTCCAAACTGTAAATTCGGTAGAAAAAAGTCGAGTACCAGAATAACCGCATATCCCGCCCCGCGACTATGGACAATTTGTAAAGTTTATATATACCGGCTGATTATTCTAACTTGAAATTTGCAAATATCTCGAAAAATAGGCACTCTATGAAAAAATGTTTTTAATCAAAATTTAAGCACTCTGAGGAGTATATAAACTGATGTTAAAATCGGTTCCCCACACCGCCCCCTGGGGTGGAGGAGGGGGAAAGTTAGAAATCTTAAATGGGAACCCCTATTTTTTATTGCATATTCGGATTCATAATATTTTTTCATAGAGTGCCTATTTTTCGAGATATTTAAAAGTTTCAAGTTAAAAAATCACCCTATATATATATATATTACGAATACATTCTTTCATCTCCTAGTTCTATATGCTCATACTCTCTTGGGTTCATACTAAATTTAAAAAAAATGGAATATAATTAAACTTATTTCATGGGTAGCATACTAAATTTGCTTTGCACCTTATTATTAAATGGTAAAATAGGGTTCTTTCTTTAATTTTTAGATTAACAAATTTATATATTTTTCTTTAGTTCAGATTTAAAAATTTTATCATTATTATTACATCATTAAGCCGTTTTCCTTTCGGGGTAGGCGTGACTCACTCGGTGGGGAAGGGAGTAATGTGAGGAAAGGATTATACAATTTTTAGATTCATCTAGAATTCTCGTGTTATTTATTTAAATAATACATTTGTTCCGCACTACTGCTCCGACCCATGTTGCTGATTATCCTATTCGGAATCACCCCAAGTGAAGATCCTCACAAAGCCGTCATGTGAGGTTCCCCACTTGAGTCTGTTAGTATGGAATGGAAGCTTCTTAATGGCAGTTTCTTTACACACCTCCCATACAATTACTTGGTGGTGGGAAGGAGACCTGCTGTTCAAGGTGAGTTCCAAACCACCAAAAGTCTGACATACTTCTCTAGTTTCTTTCACGTCCACGCGTTTTTTCATGCAGGCTCTCGTGTTTCTATGGCTATTTATGTATCTTCTAACTAGGATCTTGTGTGCACATACTAACCATTCGTCCGGTTGCCTGCCTCTGGGCACACTGCCATTTACTTTGCTTTGATGTACTTGTTTCGTTAGTCGTTCATTTGTCATTCTCTCAACATGCCCGAACTATCTCAACCGATTTCTTTCCCATGTGTCAACTAGTGTCTCTTCCGCACCAGATTCTTTGAGAATTATCGCTTTGTCCGTCAGAGTTTTCTCGCATATTATGTGCAAGTATCTCATTTCAATCGTGTTAATTATACTCTTATCTTTTTCTTAATAGGCCCATGTCTCGCTACCGTATAGTACAGTCGGTACAAATATAGATTTATGTTTTGCCATTTTAGCTTTATATAATTTGTTTTGGCTTCTGATAAGGGGTCCTGCTCTACCCAGAACCTTCATACCTTCTCTTATGCGTCTACCGAACTCCTAATCTATCTTTCCTCCCTAGTAATTTAGCTACCAAAGTCTACGAATTTATCAACTTGTTGAATTTTTTCATCATTTAATACAATGTTGCATATTGTTTTCTCACTCTTTCCTTCGAACACCACAGTTTTTGTTTTATTTACGTTAATTTTGAGGGTCATGATCTTTATGCTTGCATTCAGTTTATTCAACATTGTTTGCAAATCTTCGATTGACTCCGCCATACCAACCTTATCATCTGCGAACGCTAACCCATGTACCCTTACTATTTCGATATCCACCCCTTCGTCGAAAAGAGCCATTCTTAAACACTTGCCCCTGAATAATATAAATAGCCATGAAGAGATAACGCATCCTTGTCGAACGCCTTGCATAATATAGAAACAGTCACTTAATTTCCCATTTACCCTTACACTCTCTTTACTACACGTAAATAAATTTTGTATGACTTTTAGGAGCCATCCATTTACTCCGTACTTTATCAGAACTTCCCAAATCTTTTCTTTTGTTATTTTCATTACCTCGCGAATAAGTATTTTTGAGTATATTTCCACCTACAGTACTTAATAAGCTGATCTCTCTGTAATTATTGTAGTCGCTTTTATCTCCCCTTTAGTTGCATAATACGTGCGATAATCGCCTTTTTCCAATCATCTGGGACTTCTCCCATTTCGATGAATCTTTTTATCAAGTCGCGCAGTCTACGTGGTATGCACACAGTGAAACAGACTTTTTCAATTGAGTTTACTCGTTTGAGTATCCTCTTTTTGTGCCTGTAATCATTTATACGTCTATTTCGTTCCTCCTCGCTAAGACCTGCCATGTTCAAAGTTCTCCTGTATGCTTCTTTCTTAGCTTTTTGGGCATACTGAATTTCAGCGTTCCACCATGCATCACCAGACATTCTTCCTAAAACAGCGGTACCACACACCTCGATCTCACATTCAACAATTACATCCCGGAACTTAGTCCATAATTCATAACATTTTACCTATGGATCAATTTATGACCAATTTTTGTTTGCGGAACTTTTAGTAGTAGAAAAGAATAAAAAAGTATAATAAAAATGAAAAAGAAATTCTTTTCGCAAGTCACAATATTTTTAAAATGTAAAAAAAAGATGCTGCACAACACTCAATCATTATCAAAATTTATTTTCATACTTTTTAAAGATTTGCGTAACGTGATTTTCCTTTATCTTAATAACGTTGCCTTTTAAAAACAGCACAGTTCCCCTCAAAATTTATATAACCTCCATAATAAATTATAAAATCAATGATACAATGATTCTTATAATAGCTTTACATTTTCGGTAAGGGTTGCAGCTTTTATCTAACTCTAATGGGCAAGAGCTGAATTCTACATTCTCATCATATTGAGAAGGTATTGGTTTTATGTAAAAAATGATTTTTGCGGATTTCATCAAATGCCAATGTTTTAAGGACCCCTAAGTCAGAAAAAATATTTTTTATGCCGATGGCTGTCTTTTGTTATCGTCGCCGTTGTCATCGTTTTGGTCCTTGTAGTTTGTAAACACGGTAACATTTGAAGTAATTATCAGGTTGGATTTCCCTGTATCATAATTTATAAGGGTGTAAAAAAAGAAGGAGTTCGTCAGCCAGCGATATAAGATCTAATTTCAAAAAGTTAGAGCATTTTTTCTCAATTTTTACATTTTTCAAGCACGGATATTCGTAGTGCTCGAAAGCTCGAACAATTTAATCTTATCACTTTATTCGATAATAAGAAAAATTTCAAAGTTGTAGCATCTTTTAAATCCAAGGGAAAAAAACAAAAATTAACATTGTAAGCCAAATAACGTACAATACGAAAATGTCAAGAGACGAAAAACGTTGCTTTTGGAAAGGCCTACAAGATTGATAATCTTATAAAATCGAAGATTATGATCACACAAAAAATGATGAAAAATTCCATTTTGCGATCAAACTATGCAAGAAACAAAAAAGATAAAAAGGCAAGCATTATGGACTAAAAAGGTTTACAAATATGTTCGCAAAACAAATTTTTGATAGGACACTATGAAACACGCTATGCTAAAACATTAAGAAAAAAGTTGCTCATCCAAAAAAGAGCAAAAAATTTGTCATCAATGATTTTTTTAAGGTCGCGTTGTTTTTGTTTGAATCATAAAAAATAACATTTAAACTAAAAAAAAATTAATTTTATGAAAAACGAACCATGGTATGAACAGAAATAAATAGAAATTTGTTATTATTAATTTTTAGATAGGACAAGGAGATTTTCATTTATTCGTAAAAAATAAGATTCCAAATAAAAATTTAAATTTTTAGATAAACGGCTCCCGAGACATAAAAATGAAGACAAAAGTTGTTCAATCGTAAAAGATCTACAAGTTTTGTTATAAGCTCTTGCCGTAAAAATGTACTATAAATTTAAAGAATTAACTTTTTGGAAAAACAAAGCAAGATACAATAATATTTGAAAGGTCCACGGGAAAGGAAAATCGTCGTTACTTTTTCATTTTTCAATATTTTTCGAAACTTTAAAATGTTTTTGTTCACTTACTAGAAAAAAATAATACATGTCAACTTAATACATTTGAAACAAAGTTGAACGTTATATGAAAATTGAAACCTATTCATATATTATCTACAAGGGGTCCAGCGATCTAAACATGCTATCTGTAGTAAGTAGATAGGCAGGAAGCGTTCTGGATTGATTAGGATTAGTAAGGGTCTCTGTGTGTATGTGTATCCATGTGAAGCAGGCTTCTCGAATGTTCTCGGAGAGTTTGATGACTTCACAGGCTTCTAGAACATTCCGATGCCGTCATAGAGTAATATTGCGCAATTGTGCGATAAGAGGGCTATTAGGCCAGGGCTACTAAGCCATTTTTACAGGGAGGGATACTAAACCACTCTACAAGACGGAGTCTGAATATATGGCTACATGCTATTACTCATATTGTCAAGCATGTGTGCGTGTTTATATGCTGGGAGCGTGCGTGTGTGTGCTTGGCTTCCAGAACATTCTTAAATGGTCCTGATGACGTCACAGTATGATAATAATAATAATAATAACATTGCTTGCTTCTAGATAATACGATAAAAATATTCAGGTATATGGGTGACATTTGATATGGAGCTTTATTCTGGTTTCAAATAGCGAGCGAGAGAGCGGACAAGCAATAACAGCCAGACGCGTTTAAGCGTTTGGGGTTTGTATAAGCATACATACATCGGCTGTATAAGGCTGGAAACATTTCATTATCCTATTCTGTCGTTCTGTATAGAGATCACTTCTTTTTACAGCTCGCAAAAGTTTGCTTTCCTAGTCAAGCAATAAAGTTCGATTTTCATTCTTTTGTCATATGCTAGGTCCGCCAACCTCTCGACAAGATATATGTACGTAATATGTAATACGTACTATAATACATAATATGTACTACAAACAATTTCGAAAATTGAGAAAGAGATTATAGACAGCATGAATTTAATTCCATATCTTTCATTGAAGTTTAATAAATTTACAAAAATAAATATTAAGAGTACACCCTTCGACGCTTAGCGTTCTTTATGTCACACAAAGCCATTCAAGCTGAGGTCGCATAGCTTTTTATCCACAGCTATATGTTCGCTTTCCAGCGCTCATTTAAAAAGGATCGATTTTTTGCCTACAACAGGTTAAAGGTTTAAATTAAAAATGATAAAAATACAAAATTTAATAAAATATTTGAACATTTTTTCAATTATCTGCTAAAGCTACTGTTTAATATAGTCTTTCTAGAAAACGAGGATGATTTAATTCAGCGTTGAAATTTTTTCTATAATGTTGAATATTCTGAAAGAAAAAGGAAGATATATATTACTATCAGAAACTATAGAAGCCTAACTTACAAATATTTTACAGATATAGTAATTCGTGCTATTTTCCCAGAATATTCCTAATGACTTTATCAAATTTGCACTGCGAAATTTCTGAAAATATTGTTTTTTTTTGTAAACACCTTAAATGGCGCATTACATTGTTCTTCACATGCATAGTATATAAAATTTGTGCATCAATCTCAAACAATACTAATACATTCTTGAGAAATCCTTTTACAAACATTGGATCACTGGGATAGATTTAGAAATAATACCAGGTAGCCTCGTAATATTCAATCAACTCTTTTGAGATGAAGAAAGTATAATTTGAAATCTCTTGTTAGAATTTAATTACTTGAAATAAAGTACCATGATTTCTAAAAAATAAATTGAGCAGTATTAAAATTTAATGGAAGTAAACTGTGAATCAAACATTCGAAAAATGATACAGTGATGACATGAACTTGACTGTCAAAAACGTTGATATGATCTTTCCCATAAACACTGCTAAAAGATTCAATTTACTTACTTGAAACATTAAAATCTAATGCAAGGACACTGTAAATCAAAGATTGAAAACGACAGAGTGAAGTATTAACTACATATATTAAAATCTGATATTATATATTATATTATACTATATATTATATTATAAACAGCTGAATATCTTGCTTTTTCTTAAAAACAACATTTTTTTAAATTGTAGGTAAATAAACCCATTTAAAGGGGCCAGGATTTCAATTTAACAGAATAATGGATATGCAGTTAATTTAACTATTCCAACTTAGCAAGAAACGAAACTTTCTTTCACTGAAGACGAGAACCTGGGTTGACAAAGTTTAGCATAGAGTGCGCCACCATCAGATACGCTGATTTTGCTTCTAGTTTTAAATAGAGGATGAAGAGAAGGAGGAGGAGTTTGATGATGATGATGATTTTTTTTGTTACGAGGGCTGGTGAAAAATTTTCTTATAACACACCGAGAAGGTTTCGCACTTCTCAGTAGTGTGAGGATATTAATAGCATCACTACAGCGATCTTGGTACATATAAATATAGACAAAGATCTTAATTGATCACTATAATGATGCTGCCAACAACCACTAAAAAACAACACCCTTTCTCCTTGGCATAATCCCCCCCCCCCCGAAACTGCTTTCGCATTACTTCAGGAGGGTGCCGTTCTTTAGCCGTGCCTCCGCTTTCCTCTTTTATCCCAGCTTAGGCTCCTTCTGCAGGTCTGGGCTTGTTATCGGACCTGCCCAGCTACGTTATTAGCTTGCGTGTTCGGGAGTCTTCTTCAACTTTTGACTCAACTATGTCAACTTAGGAAATGAAAACTTCGTTTCATTAACAAGAGGTCTTTTGTTAAAAGAGATTATCATAGAGTGTGTCACCGTGAGATATGCTGCTTTTCTTATAGTTTTTTATAGTTTTCTCCTGCGTAATCTTAAATGATCCTAAATCAAGTTATATAAGCTCTGAAAATATATGCAGAAGAATGAAACAAGAATAGAGATGGGGGTGGAGGAGGAAAGGGAGAATATGATCATGAATTAGTTATGGTAAGAAGGTTCTGAAAATATTAGATAGAAGGATAACATACACTAAATCTTCTGTTTTATAAGCTGATTTCCTAAACTACAATTAATTCATATGAGGGGAATCAAAAAATACACATAAGTTTTCAAAATTTTGATTTAACTTATTTCACTGCAATAAATGTATCAATTATATATCGAATATTAAAACTTACTGCTTTCTTTGTACAGTGTTGGTTCCATTTAATCAATGTTTAAAAAAAAGTATTAATGACAGGGAATCTTAAACAAATAATTTCAAAATATTAATTGAATTACATTTGACTAGTTGATTAACTAAAAAAATTATTCAATAATACTAATCTCTCTTATTTTTGCTTTTATTTTATCTACTGAGGAAAGTTCACTTTCAGCATCATCTTCCTCCTCATCAACATCATCATCCCCCTCCTCATAATCATTATCATCCACAGTAAGAGTCTGTAACTCATACGTTGCGCGTCCCCAGGCGGCAGATAGGGGAATGCTCCCTGGAAACAGAGGGTAGGGCTGAAATAAAATAGGCCCCGCGGACCAAACAGACTGGGCGAAGTAAACACCGAGAAAAAACTACCCAAGTTAAGGTGTTAACAACCATGCCGAGGACTGCATGGCACCAGAGTATGGTGTTCCAAACGGTGTCTCTAGGATACCAGGTCGCCTCCTATAGTATTGAGACTTACCCCCGCATGCGGGGCTCTACGAATGGACTTAAATTTCCCTAGCTACTCGTGGGAACAGCATGGAGAATATCTAAACATACCAAGACAGGATTGTGTATGGGGAGTTGAGTGGTCCTTTGGACGTGACGGAGGAAACGGAGAAATCCATAAACAAGAGGGATGTAGCGGAGATGGAGGTGACGCTCATGGAGCAGTATCATCTCTTCATTGAGCTACAAAAGGAAGAGAAGGAAATGCAAAATTTAAGAAGAAGAATGGCGAATATGTGGCTTTCAATTAGGGATGGCCTAAAAGAGGCGGAGAGATTAGTTGATAGACTCCGCGATCGCTCAATCACGAGCGAGGGGCTGTACAGGGATCTCATCGAGAACGTCGGAAGAACGGCTAGGATGAGAGCAATGTCCAGAAAGAAGGTCAAGTCTGTGAAGAGTGGAAACCAAAACTGCACTCAGATCGAAGAAGCCGTGGGGTACCTCCCACTTCCGACGATAGGAAGCGAGAGAGGGAGGCCACCCTGAGTCCTTGGAAGGGAGAAGGTCAGAAGGCACCTGCTTCCAGTAATTCCAGGAAGGAGAAGAAGAAGCCGAGACGAGCTCGACCTGAGGCGGTTCTCATCGAGCCAGCCAAGGGTCGCAGCTATGCTGGAGGAGGAGGAGAATGAGGAGGTTGAGAAGGCTATAAACAAAGATTCCATGAATGAACAGCCATTGTTACTGTGTCAGTGACAAGATGACTTCCACATGTTCAAAGTGTTCCAGAACTTATTTAAGACTTGATCATTTAACAAAACATGAGAAACACTCTTGCTTAGCCAAAAATCATAATCAGGATGAGAGAGACTTTCAACAAATTCCAAAGGTAGCTCGAAGTGTTAGGCCAATGCAAGAATCTAACAGGCTGATTGATAAGCAGAGGTCAGTTCTTTATCCGTGATAAAAAATGATGCTGATGATAAGGATGTTGAGAATTATGATAATGATGATGATGATGAGGATGGTGATGCTGATTAGGAGAAAGATGATGATGAAAGTGACCTTTCCTCAGAATATATAATCGATTGCTTTCTTTTATAAGAGCAACTAGCGGGAAACGTAAATAATGTATATGAAATTATTTCGATTGGTAATCAAATGCGAGAGGTTGGTATTATTGAATAATTTTTTTAGTTTAGCAACTGGTTACATGTAATTAAATTAATATTTTGAAATTAATAGTTCAAGATTCGCTGTTCTTAATATATTTTTTTAACATTGATGAAATGGAACCAACGCTGTACAAAATAAGCAATAAGTTTTAATCTTCGATATATAACCATCCATCCCACAAGTACTCATGACCCGGTACTTCGCTACTAAACACGGTCGCGAACGCGGCAAGTGATTAGTAGATTCGTTGGTGTCAGT
>JAAAKG020146763.1:0-10606 GCA_010014905.2 Druon quercuslanigerum
CCCTAAATGAGCCCTAAATTATGAAAAAGGTTTCATCTCGATACCTCAATAGTGTTGTGCCAGCTTAACATACCTCCGACCACTGGTCTAAGTGGTATGTACCCGCCACCATATTTAAGCATTTCTGCTTTAATACTGTCTACCCCGGCAGCGTTACCGTTTTTCAAATTCTTAATTATATCCCTAACCTCAGTGACACAGACTTTCCCAATTGATTTTGCTAACGCATCGTGATCTACATCGCAGTTGTATATATAGCTTCACCTCCGAATAGTCCTCTGAAATAGTATCTGAAAGCGTCTAGTATCCCGTCTGCCTTACATAGCATTTCCCCATTACTATTTCTCATGTTGACAAATTCTCGACTTTTATTTTCCTTAATTTTTATACAAAGCAGTTTTTTTGCTTCGTTCAAAGTCGTTTTGTATTTTCTTCTCTTCTTCTGCTCCAATTTGATCTCTACTTTCCTTAATTAATCGCTTGAGTATCCTCTTTTCGCGTCTAATCATTTATACGTTTATTTCTTTCCTCATCGCTAAGACCTGTCATTTTCAAAGTTCTCCAGTATGCTTCTTTCTTTGCATTTTGGGCAGCGTGAATTTCATTACTCCAACATGCATCACCAGACATTCTTCCTACAACCGCTGTACCATACTTTTCGATCGCACATCTAAAAATGATATCCCAGGACTACAGAGGGTCCAGGGACAATGTCGCAACATATCCGCATTTAAAGAGACACAAACGCAGATTCTGTTTAATGAAATAAATACAATTATAAATTTATTGAAATTTAAAAAAAACATACATTCCGGAAGACAGTTCATTTATTGAAATGAATAAATAAAAGCACAATCTAGTAATCCACGTACTCGAGAGAAATCTAAGTTGTTTAAATTAATAAATAAAACAATAACATACATTTAAGTGTATGGAGGTATTTTAATTTATTTTAAAAATGAGAAAATTAGAATATTAAACCCACATTCCCACGGTATCTTTACTTTACTTCATTAAATTTAAAAATAAAAAAACGAAAACACAAACCAACATCATTATTCATCGTAATTAATACATTGAAAACCAAAAAAGTTAATTTCCATAGACGAGAAGATCTTCAATTCAATCAATTTGAAAATTAAAATAAGAAACCCACAAACTTTGTGGGTCATATTTTATTTAATGGAATCATTAATAAATAAATAAAAAAACAGGCACATTTTGTGGTTAGCTGCATTTTTCAAAGCTGGCGTATGTATACTGCACATTATGCACCTCCGCTACTAAGCTATACTACTAAAAAAAAATACTATAGCTATACTACCCTCTAGTACGGCACTCGTGTTTTATGCATTGAAACGCATGCAATGTAAATTACAAAGATCAATTTATTGCTTTACTTAAAGAAAATGGCAATTGCCTGTTTGATTGTGGGTTGTACAAAAAAGCATAGAAGGGACCGTGGAATATCGTTTCATAAAATTCCAACTATTATAAAAAAAACAAATAAAAAGTACGCCAGACCGTGTGGAAAGTACACTTTTTAGCAACAAATAGAGTTTTCGAAAAAAGACGTAAACAATGGATAAGTTCGATTAAAAGTATTATTTTGTAAGAGTCACTGATAAGAAATGCAAGAATTCGCTCAAACCATTTCATATAAGGTAAGATAAATTAGATATCATTTACACAATGCTGTAGTAATCAAGTTCTAACCTCTAAATTCAATTGCCTT
Organism: Druon quercuslanigerum; assembly: GCA_010014905.2. NCBI lineage: Eukaryota > Metazoa > Arthropoda > Insecta > Hymenoptera > Cynipidae > Druon > Druon quercuslanigerum. The sequence continues at coordinate 1,736 of JAAAKG020146763.1, forward strand.
ATTTTACTCAGTAAATACCAGCTTTGTGAACAAAATCTGCTCTTGAATGGCACGGAAGGCAAATAAAAAGGGTGCGCAAATCTAGCAAAAACATTTAAAAAAATGATTCAATGAATGTAGGAAAAGATTAAAAAAATTAATGTTTTTTCCTACATTCATTTTATCATTTTGTTAAAATGATTACTCTATATTTTCTTACCCTTTTTATCCACCTTTCGTACCCTTCAAGAGCAGATGCTGTTCTCAAAGCAGAACTCACAGCAGAACCTGAATTTTTACAAGAAATCAGTCTGGGTTCTTTACAACAGTAAGATCTGCTGGACATCCTAATAAATTATTAGATTGATTGATTGATATATATATATATATCAATATATCAAGCTCTTACCTCAAAATCTAATCACCTCACTTTGCTGAATAAATAATAGAATTAAATTATTTTCAAACACTAAGAAGAACTCCTTTTTATATTCAAATGAGTATGTACAGGGAAAAATGGTTTATTTTAATCATTTAAGCATAGAATTAAAATTTTAAATGGTAACGTGTAACGTCTGGCAAAGAAGATTTTATACATAATAAGCTTTACGTGCGATCTGATCTATTAATTGCTTCTTTAAGACAAAAAAGGAGCAAGAATTAATATGAAACAGATCTTAAAATTATACCAAGGATTGACATAGGCACATTGTAAGCTAATTCTTCTAAAACATCACAAAACATTTCCAGTAATGCATTTGTTTATAAAATAAATCAATAATATCGAATGAAAAATACTCATCACTAAAGATCACTACTAATACAATTTCAAGGTGAAAAGAAAGAAAAACGTTTAATTTATGTCTATAAGCAGAAAAGCGATGCATTTTTTAGAAAATTTGATTTTAAACTAAACAAATAGTATCAATTGACAATACCTCGTTACTAAACATCACTACTTACGTAATTTTAAGACAATTAGAGTGAAAAATGATTACTTTCAGAATGTAAATTCCTAATCTATGTATTTTTTCGTGCACCGCTCTCTCGGTTAATAGCGGTAATGAACGGCTGAAACTTCGTCTTTGCGGCTGGGTCATTTCAAGTCGCATCTTGAGAAGCCGTGCAGATTTTTTAAATTTTATTTACTTATCTTGAAAATGCAATTTATAGATCTAAGTGTTAGGAATTGGAGACTTTTTCTACAACTGTCCTAGGCCATACCACAAGTTAAAGTCAAGTTATACAGTTGAATAAATTCTTGATTTTTTTTTAAACATCTTAGTATATTTTCAAGGGTTTTCTAAATAAGTTTCTCGCTCCATTTTTGAACGAATGATCACGTTCTAGAGTCAGCAGTACAGGTAACTTCTGATGGTGATGTATATTTCAGTTCTTACTATCTATTCACAATATTTAGTATATTAGTATCTATTCTGTTTAATATTATTACTATGTGCATCATTTTATTAATGTTATGAAAAAATTCGAATCTTCAACGTTAGTGTATTTATCATTTGGGACATTTACCAGAGTACAGTGAGGTATCAAATGCAATAAATGTTCAATTTTTCAATGAGCTGGAGAATGTGTTAATAAAGAGAAAGTCTGAATACTACCTCCGAAAAATAACATTTGTTCAATACTTCACAACGAAATGATACTCAAATTACTTTGGCCTATAAAAGTGCAAAGTAACATTTCTCGTCATCGAATAGTTTCCACATCAATCACCTAATCACTTTCACATCTGTTTAAATCTGTTCAAGTGGAAAAGCAATTCTCGGAGGAATTGCTGGCCACGCAGGGAGTTCTATAGGACGATGTCATGGTTTGCACTGCCATGATATTGTTAATTTACGCGGACGATTTCATTAGTTTTGCAGAATCTATAATAGAAACAATAACAAATCTCAATGACTTGCAGGAGTGTTTTAGCATAAACAACCTTACGTTTAATAAATTCTAAACTAAATATACTACATTAAAGAATTTTAAGATAGTTAAGAAGCTCATAGGCCTGACATACGGTGGAAGCTCTTCGGAGTTTGTCAAATCTTTTGAATTCCTATCTGCGATTTTATGTTAAACAGGTGTTTTTACATTGGCTGCACATTCAGAAGTTTATAGAGTGTGCTCAGAGTCATCTTTGGCATTTAATATTCTAACAGGAACTAAATGCTTATGGTGACATCCATGTCGTCGAAATATATGAAACGAATTCAAAGAGTTCCTAATTGTATGCTGCCCCACTTACCAGATTGAATTATCTAAATTATTATTATTACGCCATTAAGCCATTTCCCTCTCGAGGTAGGCGTGACTCACTCGATGAGGAAGGTATTACAGAATTTTTAGATTGATCTAGAATTATTGTGTTATCTATTTAAATAACACGTTTGTTTCGCAAAACCACTCCGACCTAGTTTGCTATCAATCTCTCTAGCAATCACCCCAAGTGAAGACACTCACAAAGTCGTCAAGGGAGGTTCCTCACTTGGGTCCATTAGTATCCAAGGTATTTTATTTCAGGCGTGATACAGTCTACTGGGACTCTTTTTATTAACTATTTGCCGCCATAATTTTGTCTCCTGGCATACTTCTGTATCTTATTTCATATCAATGCATTTTTCATGCAAGCTCTCGTGTTTTTATTGCTTCTTATGTCTCTTATATCTAGGGTCTCATTCACACATTCTAACCATTTTTTTCGCGGTCTGCCGCTATTTAATTTACCTTGTTACACTTGTTTCGTTAGTCGTTCATTTGGCATTCTCTCAACGTGCCCGAACCATCTTCACCGCTTTCTTTCCCATGTGTCAACTGGTGTCTCTTCTGCATCACATTATTTGAGAATTATCTCGTTACTTACCTTGTCCATATAGTCCATATAGTACAGTCGGTACAACTATAGAATTATATACTGTCATTTTAGCTTTATTTAAAATATTTTTACTTCTTATAAGGGGCCCTGCTCTACAAATAGCTTTGTTATCTTCGCTTATGCGTCTGTCTAATTCCTGATTTCTCTCCAAGTTCCTAGTAAATAAGGTACTAAGGTATACAAATTTATCAACTTATTTAATTCTCACATCGTCTCATGCAATGTTGCATATTGTTTTCTCACTCGTTCCTTTGAACACCATCAATTTCGTTTCATTTTCGCTAATGTTGAGGCACATGCTATTCATGCTTATATTTAGTTTATTCAACATGATTTGCAAGTCTTCTAATCACCTGCTTCCTCGGAAAGAGCCATTTTTAAATACTTGCCCATCACTAATATATATATATAACCATAAAGACCACAACGCATCCTTGTCTAGCCCCTTGCATAATATAGAAACAATCACTCAATTTCCTATCTGTCCATTATAAATACTTGGTTTAGGAATAAAATGATCAACATATACACCTGGTCTAAAGGATATAGCTACAGCATCATTTAATGTGTTGTTGAATCAAGAAAAAAAACGTAAATCAAAATTAAGAACCTATATAAACCGGATGTCCGAATAGATTTCCAAAATAAGATAATCGAAACATAGATGGGGTAACTTGGGAGGCGCTTATCAGAAACAAAGATATAGTGGTCGCATGAAGTAAGTTCCAGGATATCATTGCTAGATGTACGATCAAACTGTGTAATACCGCGGTTGCAGGAAGAATGTCTGATGATGCATGGTATAATGATGAAATTCAATTTGCCCAGAAAGCAAAGAAAGAAGCGTACAGTATACGTTTGAACATCGCAGGTCTTAGCGTTGAGGAAAGAAGTAGACATAAAAATGATTACAGACACAAAAAGAGGATACTCAAACGATTAGTTAAGGAAAGTACAGATAAAAGTAAAGTAGAAGAAGGGAAGAAAATAGGAAGAAAATAAACACAGCTTTGAAGGAAGGAAGAAACTGCTTTAAAAAAAATAAGGCGAAAAAAGAGTACAGAATTTTCCAACATGCGAAATAGTACATGGAAAATGCTATAAGGTCTAGACGGGATACTAGGCGCTTCCAGAGACTATTTTAGGGGACTACTCGGAGATGAAGCTGTACGACACCACAACTTCGATGCAGAACACGATGCGTTAGAAAACTCAATTGAACCCTCGAAAAGCAGAACCGAGCGATCGCTTAGTTTAGTAGTAAGGGGAGGGGATGAAGCCGGAGAACGAAAGAAAACTAGAATAGATTTTTTAAAAAAATTTGGACGAGTAGCTCTTCTTACCTTAACCAAGCCTTCCAGACAAATAAAAACGAAAAACAATATATACTTTATCATAAATTATTCATATGAATATATGACTGGATGTCAGGATTTTGTAAAATTGTAAGGATAACTGTTGTTCTTAAGGAGTAAAGAAGTTTTTCAGGAAATTTAATGTTTTTTATTAATTATTATGGGATATTCTCTTGTTCTACCACAAATTAAAAAGTATCTTTTAGTTTCAAAAATATCGCCAGTTAAGTTTTGAAAAACGTATCAAAATTTTGAGTTTTTAATTTGTAAGGATAATTTTAAGAGTTTCTGTAAAACATAAGGGTGTAAGGTAGGCAGTTTTTTAAGGCTTGTAGGCTGAAAAATAAACTATTATTTATCAGGCGATATATTGATGTAGGACCATTTCGCTGGAGCCACCACCCACGCAAATTTACCTTTTTTTAAGGCAAATGTTTTGTGCAGAATTTGTTCAAATTTGTTTAATCAAAATGAGAATTTGTGCATCACCGGAAATATATAATTTCTCCAACAAATACTGGCATGTAGGCGAAACGTTTCATTGGCCCCAACATTATCTAAAATTAACTTCATACGGATGCATTATTTTCGTTTTAATTTGTTCAAATTTGTGCAAACGACTTCTATCCGTAAAAACTACCCCCTGAGCGAAGAACAGCATCGCGGGGCCAGCGAAACGTATCTCCGGCGCCAACATTATTCATTATGAATTTTATATGGGCGCATTACTTTCGTATTAATTTGCTCACATTTGTGCATCCAACTTCAACCTCCAAAAACTACCCACTGTGGATCAAAGAACATGATGGGAACAGCGAAATGATTCGCAGGCACCGACATTATGCAAAATCAATTTTATATAAGCGCATTACTTTTCTGTTAATTTGTTCAAATTTGTGTAACCAATTTCGGCCGCTAAAAACTACCCTCTGTGGGAAGAAGAGCATGGTAAGGCCAGCGAATCGTTTTTCTCGCCCCGGCATTATACAAAATGAACTTTATATGAAAGCATTGTTTTCGCCTTAAATTGCTTAAATTTCAAAAATGACTTCTACCCCTAAAAACTAGGCCCTGTGTGAAGAAAAGCATGGCGATGACTGTGAAACGTATCTCTGACGCCAACATTATTCATAATCAATTTTATATGGGAACATTATTTTCAGCTTGATTTGTTCAAATTTTTGGAACAAAGTTCAACCCTTTACAACTATCCCTTGAGTGAAAAACAGCATGTGGGGTCCAGCGAAACGTTTCCGTGGCCCCGAAATTATCAAAAATTAACTTTATACAGGTGCATTATTTTCATTTTAATTTGTTCAAGATTTTGCAACCGACTTCTGCACCTACAAAGTACCCCCTGTGAGAATAACAGTATGGCGTGGACAGCGAAACGTATCTCTGTTGCCGACATTATTCACAATAAATTTTATGTGGGTGCATTCCTTTCGTATTAAATTCTTCAACTTTGTGCGACCAACTTCAGTCCTTCACAACTATGCCCTTTGCGAAAATCAGCATGTCGGGGCTAGTGAAACGTTTCTGTGGCCCCGAAATTATCCCAAATCAACTTTATACAGATGCACTATTTTCGTTTTAATATGTTCAAGATTTGTAACAGAGTTCTTCACCTCAAAATTACATACTGTGGTCTAAACAATATGAGGGGAACAGTGAAATAATTCGCTTGCGCCGACATTATTCAAAATCGATTTTCAATGGGCGCAATACTTTCGTATTAATGTGCTCAAATTTGTACAACCAACTTCTAAACCTAAAAATTACCCCTTGTTTGAAGAACAGAATAGCGGGGCCAACAAAACGTATCTCTTGCGCTGACATTATTTATAATCAATTTTATGTGGACGCATTACTTTCGTATTCATTTTTTCAAATTTTTGAACCATCTTCGACCCCTAAAAACTTTCTACTGAGGTCCAAACAATATGGTGGAAACAGCTAAATGATTCGCTGGCACCGAAATTATTCAAAATCAATTTACTATGGGCGCATTACTTTCTTATTAATTTGTACAAATGTGTTTAACTAACTTCAAACCCTAACGGCGACCCCAAATTCGTAGTTTTGTACACGATTGAAATCCGAAATATCTCTTTTATCAACAACCCCCTTTTCGGAAAACTCCATGGCAGGGCCAGCGAAACGTTTCTGTGGGCCCGACATTATACAAAATCAATTTAATATGTGCCTATTATTTTCTTCCTAATGTGTTCTAATTTGTGCAACTAATTTCTGCCACTAGAAACTACCCCCTGTGTTAATAACAGCATTGCGGGGTCAGCGAAACGTATCTCTGGCAGCGACATTACTCATTATCACTTTTATATTTGCAAATATATTCGAATAAATTTGTTAACGTTTTTGCAACCAACTTCAGCCTCTAAATCTATCCCTGTGCAAAAATACCATGGCGAGGCCAGCGAAAGGTTTCTCTGGTCCCAAAATAATTCATAATCAATTTTGTATTGGCGCATTACTTTCGCATAAATTTTTTTCAAATTTGTGCAACCAACTTCTATCCCTAAAAGCTATCCCCTGTGCGAAAAACAGCATGGGGGCGACAGAGATACGTTTCGCTGGCCTCGCCAAGATCAGTCCCCACAGAGTGTAGTTTTTAGTGACTGAAGTTGGTTGCACAAATTTCAACAAATTACCATGAAAGTAATGTGCCCATATGAAATTGATTTTGAATAATGTCAGCGACAGCGATACGTTTCTCTGGCCCTGCAATGGCGTTTTCGGAAAATGGGGTAGTTTTTAGGTGTTGAAATAGGTTAAACAAATTTGTTTAAATTAACACGAGAGTAATGCACACATATTAAACTGATTTTGAATAATATCGGTGCCAGTGAATCTTTTCACTGTCCCCACCATATTTTTTGGGCCATAGTGGGTAGTTTGTAGGGGTTGAAGTTGGCTGCACAAATGTTAACAAATTTGGTCAAAAATAATGAGCACATATAAAATTGATTTTGGATAATGCCGGCTCCAAAGAAACGTTTCAATTCAAACAAATTAAGATGGAAATAATGCGCCCACATGAAATTGATTATGGATCATGTCAGGGCTGGAGAAACGTTTCGCTGGCACCGGCATGGTGTTTTCCGCACAGGGGGTACTTTTTAGGGTTGGCAGTTGGTTGCATAAATTTGAACAAGTTAATACACAGAAAAATGTTTTTCTGGCTCCGAGATGCTGTTTTTTTCCATCGGGGGTAGTTTTTGGGGGCTGATTTTGCCAGCACAAATTTGATCACATAGAGGCGAAAATAATGTACCCGTATAAAGTTGATTTGGGAACATGTCGGTGCCAGCGAAACGTTTCGCTGGCCCCGACAGTGTTTTTTGGAGAAATTAGGTACTTCCGGTGATGCACAAATTCTAATCTTGGTTGAAAAAATTTAAACAAATTCTGCAATAAATATTTGGCATAGAAAAAGTTAAATTTGTGAAAGTGGGGAAGCCAGCAAAATTGTCCTTATTCACATATATTTATGATATATTAAGGAAACCTGGATCAATTAATCAATGAGTTTATGTTTCTGTTACAAGACGATCATTTGTAAATACTTTAAACTTATTGTAATTTAAAATATAAAAAATGTACTTTAAAATAATTATGAATGTCAAATAGTTACAGCCATTGTTTATCCTTATAGTCTGAAAATTTAAAATAAAAATATTTATAAATGTCAAAAGCATAGCTCATCAAGAGCTATGGCTTCTATAATTTTAAACAGCAAGTTTCATTTAAAATAATATGAAAGAAAACTTTTTTATTTCTTCTGTAAAGTGTTATTTGTTGAAATTACCTCGTTATCATTCTTATTGCGTCAACATATGGCCCGTCAAAATTGAAACTTTTTCGACAAATTATATATATGTGGAATTATAAAAACAAATAGATTCTAAATGTCTTATTTTCGATTCGCACATTGCTACAATGAAATTTCCTTAGTTTTGTAATATTGGCCTACTGATTAAGAAAGGAGTCCTTCTTGGAAGGTTCAGTTTGTTGGGAATGATTATCGGCTTGGTCAAAGAAGAATTTTTATGTTTCACCATTACATTGTATGCATATATATATATATATATATATATATATATCCTAAATTTTATAAATATTAGTGCCTTCACGTTAATACTAACCAATACTTAAAAATTTTAATAATTTTTCGGAATTTCACAATAATTTTAATGATATTTTTTGTGGCTATACAGAAATGTTTGGCTAGTCGCAGGTAATTTTTAAAAATTCTATGAGTTCCAGACCAAACCTTAGGCTCATTCTCTATATTTCCATAATAAGTAAAAGGTTCTATGCAATTGCCGTCAGCCCTCGTTTTCTTTTAGGACTGCAACTCTATTACTCGCTTGTTAGAAACCATTACTTACGTAACACTGATATGGACAACAAGGGAAATCTTCATTTATAGTTGTCATATATAAACCCAGGGATGCTTCGGTCGATCTATGTACAACTTTACAAACACATGTTCCAAACCATAGTTTTTTCTATGTTCCAATAATACGCTATCTAAACTCGTAATGTATAAACTTGGGAAATTAAGTGACTGGTTCGATATTATACAAGGCGTTAGACAAGGATGCGTTATGTCTTCATGGCTATTTATAT
>JAAAKG020146765.1:0-10605 GCA_010014905.2 Druon quercuslanigerum
ACTTTCTTTGCTTTTTGGGCAGCCGCAATTTCATCATTCCACCATGCATCACCGGATTTCCTTCCTACAACCGCAGTGCCACACACTTCTTTCGCACATCTAACAATGATATTCCGGAACATAATCACTGAATATTAATGACTCTATTGTATACATGCGTTTTATAACTTTTGTAAATTTATCCTTCTCGTATTTCATATGAAATTTTGTATTTAACTACCCATTTTCAACTACTGCTTGTGGATAACCAGTCAATTTTTTTTCAACATACTTTAATTGAAAATTCGACTTTTGATGTCTGTGGTGCGGATCAAAAATCGGGGTTTCTACTCTAGGCGAGAGGCTGGCAGAACAATATAAATGGCGGTGTTTCAATACAAATTCTAGTACCCGTTTTCTTAGGTGTTGAAAGAAAAACCATAAAATAATTGTTGAAAAAATCAAAAAACTTTAGCAGATATTTAAAATGGAACATTTTGTTCCTGTTTTCCTAAACCCTCATGACTTTGGTGACTTCAATGATATAAAAGTCTATTGATCATTGTGTTAAACACCGTCATTTACATTTATGTGTTAATTACTTTACATTCACTTTCTTGCCTAAGGTAGAAAACTCGAATGTCGACCTTCTTCACAGACATTTGAAGTCGAATTTGAATTATCGGTATGATGATAAATGGTATGCATGACTGGGGTCGAGACAACGATTTCACTTGTGTGATTCACATACAGAAAATCGTTGCTTTTCGAATATTGTCACGCGATATACTATGCTTATATACTTACATTCTGAAAGCATTAGATTTATCCATTTTTTCAAAAAAAATTTTACTTATGAATTGTGAGTGATATTTAAGAAATGATGACATGTGTACCTTGTAGGTACATGAGTAATCTCATCAAATACATAGAGCTTAAAGGTTACTACTCTCAAAGGCTTAATCAAAAAATGGTTTTCATTCGAGTTTTAACTACTTGAGGATTTAGAATTTATTCCTACACTGGAACATATTCAGGTTGAGCTGAAGACATTCATTTTGAACTAAAAGTTTTTTAAACTAAGATGACGAATTTTTAACTAAAAATTCAATACATCAGAGCCGCGTTTTAGTGACCTCACGTTAATTAATTCCCAGAACTGCTGACCCACGCTGTTTCTCAGCGCGCGAGGCGAGAGAGGGTTATGACTCTTGCTGAAAAACACCAGAATCGTAGTACAAATGCGCAGTGCGCGTATACTCACATATGAGAATTGCGCAATATTATGTATTCCAATTGGAAACGGTTCAGACAACCTTGACTGTTTACATTTCCAAATCCCCGTTTTAGTAACAAGGCCATTTTCAGGCATCCCCGGCACTGTTACTAAGTCCTAATTATTTTACATGAGGTGCTAGAAATTTCACAAAAACAGCGAATATAATTGATGGATGACCTCTCATTTGTTTATTTATTTATTATTATGTGAATTTATTATTACTACTGATACAATTATCAAAAAAGTGACATAAAGTTTAATTACATTTAATGTTCTAGGTACTACTGTAAACTGCACACAAACAGCTGTTTATAGAGAAAGAGTGGGTGTGTAAGGAAAATATAAAAAAGTTCGTACGTTCTTCAACGAAACCCTTCTTCATGAACGTTTACATGAACGGTATCATTAAGATCGAACTTTGTTATTTATTAACAAAGAATGTTCTGAATCAGTATTTGCGATCTGAAATAGAGTATTAAGAACCCGAAAAATTGCAAAATATGGTAAATCACGATGAAAAACATAAAAGGCATCCTTAAGTACCATCAACATGCTAAAGATTGAACGTATCTCATGATTCAATGACAAACTACTATATACCTCAATATTCCATTTCTGTCGTCTTATAAGCGACCCCTACATCAAGATAAGAGAATAGGGGATAGTTGTAGAAGTGTGAAAGGGATGAGAAGTGACATCAATAAATCGGAAAAGAGGTTATGGGGAAAAGAAAACAGATGAAGGGCGGAACTGAAGGATGAGGAATTAGGGGAGGAAAAATATAGATGAGGTGTTGCACAATATATTTAAATAGATTTTTCGTCTCTCTCAAGAATCTTTACAAGTAATATAATGCAATATATCTAATATAATATAATATAATTTACATAAGGACAAGATCCCGAAGAAAACTTTCTTAACTAAAATTTCCGAAAGTATATGATCTATATTCTACTTCACTATAGTGTCCTATCTCTATGAATCAGTAAATGTAGATAAGACGCTTGATCGAAGTTAAATACAGTTGTTACATTTAAGATTCGCAAATCTTTGCAAAAAAATTTCTTTTAGAAAAGTCGAAAGCTCCTGCTACTGAAATTCTAAAAACTGAATTTCAACGACATTCTTGAAATGATCCCTCGAATTCTGTCAATTTCTTCAATTTCATTGCATAATTATACGAAGTGTCATATCATCCCAAAATTTGGGACTTAATTGTGAGAAAAGTTTCTACATTGATACAAATTTTTAATTTATGTTTGTTCATTTTTTAAAATTAGTTTTATTAAATGTATTTGAAAAAATTTAGAAACACAATAAAATCAAGGTAGAATTGTTCCATATGAAGCTTTGTCTAATAATCTAGAAACCGGTTACTGAAGTGTAAAAGACAAGGATTGTCGAACCAAGCTCAAGAGGTGCTTACTCGCAAGAAAGAGGGACAGGGTCCGCGTACGGAACTTATGGCCAACAAGGAGCTTAATGTTTCTAGACTCAAGAAGTCTAGATAACTCTCAACGCTCGAGTGCCATCTTTTTGAAACGTCAATTTTTTTCTTTTAAAATATCTAATCGAAATATTATACCTGCTACAGTTGTCGTCAATTTCCCTTTGATAAAATCAATTCCTAATTACAGATTCCATTTCGCTTTCTGCTAATTAATATTTCGTTTTCCTTATTAACTGGCAATAATTTATATCCGATTTAGATTTAAGTAAATTACTATAAATTTATATTTGATTCTTACCACGTGTCAAGTTCATCTGTCCTTGACTGAGAGCGCTTATTTCAAGTGGAGAAGGAATGTCATGACCAGACACGGAAACATGTTCTCAGTAGAAAAAAATGGTTTGTGTGGGACATTCCATTTCTGGGGTTATGATTTTTATATTTTCTTGTACTCTATTATTTTGAATCAGAGAAGAATTGGTATAAAAAAAAGTTAAAATTTTCGTAAATTATTTCATAAATTTTTTACAGTGAATTGTGAAAAATTAGATTCTAAAGAATAATCTCGGATAGTTTTCGTTTAGAAGTCGTTTGATTAAATTCAAAGAAAATTTCAAAAGATTTACATTTTTTTAATACAGTGAACCCTGGAGTGAGTGCTGGTTTTGAGGCTGACCTTGGAGCTAACTCCCCAGATAAAAAGGCTTACTCCGAATGTGAACAGTCAAGTGTGAGTAAGGACCCCCGCCCCCAGATCCTCTCACCCATCCCCGCTGCGCCGCGTCAAATCTCGGAAGAACAAACTCTGGGGGCCCAATCTCTCGGATTCACTGTATTCATGTCCTATAAATTTAGCCATTTTAGAACTAATGAGAATTTAAAATAGACTTATCTAAACATGAAAATGTTCTAAATTGTCCATTTTAAAATAATACATTCATTTAAGGGCATAAAATTGTACAAATTAAAATTCGAATCATAACATGATCTGCATTATTAATTTAAAAAACAATTTTTAATGAGCATATATATTAATACTGTTGTCTATGAAATTTACTAAAATAAAGAGAATGCAATTTTCATCCATAAGAAGTTCATACACTAGTAGCTCAAAATAAAGAAACTCGCACAAAAATTTTATGAAAATAAAAACCATTTGTTGATTAAATATATCGATTTGCTATATAGCTATTTTCATGTCAATACGAAGACATAAAGCACGCGTAAATTTCTCTGTGAATCCCCACGTAAACTGAGGCAAATAGTTGCAAAGGAAGCTCCAATTTCAGGCAGAAAGTGGATCCGAAAATAAATTAGCAGAGTCGTACTTCGAAAACCACGAACGAACGTGGCTTGGATCCAAACGCCATTAGTTACACGCGCTGCTAATTGGTGTAGAACCGAAGCTTCATCGCAGGTAATTATTCGAGTCGATGGTAGCCATTTCCCTAGTTTAAGTATAAAACAACCACTTTATCCTTTCGTCTATTTATCCTTTCACTCCCTGTCTCCTTCTCCTTTTCTTCCTCTTTCTTCGTTTTTCATATTGAAAGAACTTTTTTTATTCGAATTTACAATCAATTATAAATTGCAGTGGCTACAAAGGATTTCATAGAGAGGTGGAAAACCCAAGTAGGTAGTCGTTTCTCAAGGTTCTTAATGTCGTTTTCTTCTTAATCAAGTTCCCGTAATTTCATCTTCTCACAACGGCCTTGCCGCTACTTTCATTAACGAGTTTCTCTTTAATGATTAATTTAAGAAGGGCTTGTTGCTCGACACAAAAGCCTCTCTTCTGGCTATTAAGAGGCCAAAAAGTGCTTAAATTCGATTTTAATTTGCGTATTAGCTGTCGTTTTATTGCTAATACTTAAACAGTTTTTCGTTCTCGAAATTGAAATCAAATCTCTTGAGAGAAATAAAAAAAGGAAAAGGCACACTAATAGAGAACACTTTTTCTCAAATTAGAAAAGGCTAAAGATATGAAATAAGGGTCGATAAATCAGAAGAAAGTAGAACCATTGAGTGATAAAGTGTGAAAGGATTCGACTGTATTATCTATGGGTTCTACGAATATTAGTATATTGTTCCGTTTCCGTTAAGAACGCGTCTAGCATCCTATTACAAATAAGATTCAATCTATCTTTCCGCTACTTATAAGAATGCGCCTAACTTTATTTTGTAAGAAATTTAATAAACACTTAGAAGTGTTAAAAGAAATAAAAATCTTTAAAAATTTCTTTTTTTGAAAGTTATAGGAGCATAAATTACATTACAAAATGTAATACAAAATACTGGAGTTTTGAATTCGCAGGAAATGTTCTCAAAAATTATAGGCTATTAATTTCTCCTGAAAAATTAGTTAAATAAAGTTAGACGCAGCGGTAAAATAGCGGAAAGGTAGACTAAAGCTTACTTGCAATAATATGATAGAATCTTTCTTAACGGTAACGGGACAATAGCACAATATTCGTAGAATCCTAAGTTATATTAGCTTAGGAGTGGACTGGAAACAAGAGTCAGAATAGATGAAAGAAATATAAGTGGTAATCGTAAAACGAGTAAAACATAAATACAGTCAAACCTGGATTTAGTGATCCTCCATTTAATGTTTCCAAGAATTGATGCCGCTTGGTGAGGATTGGTGAAAGGAGCTGCGGGAGGAAATGCGGTGCTCACACAAACGTCATAAAGCAGAGTTAGAAACAAGAAAGAGAAAAAACAGGAGAGAGACCAAATAGTTCCGAGACTCTGGATTTAATGTCACGCTTAGTCCCAAAATTGACATTAAATCCAGATTTAACTGTATTTAAGAAATTGTCCACACATAGAAAATATTTAAAATAAGAAGATTTTTCAATTTAAAAAATTCGTAATTATAATTCGAATTTTCTATATTCTTCTGACTAAAGCTTATTATTTAATAAAGCCTAATAAAATATTCAATAATAAGAAAGAAAGAGACAGTAATTATCTACTACAAAAATAAACAGAATTTTTTAAAAGTAAACTTGATATCAAAACATTAAAACATTATATTTGCTCGTATTAAAATCTCCGTATATAAACCAACATTATTTATTAAACATTCTCACTTTCCATTACACCTGTTTGGCGAAAACTTTTCACGATTCCAAAATCCTGTATCAAATTGCTTTCCTGCAATCTAATTTATATTTGTATCATTAATTTATTTAGTTTTATTCCGAAATATATGAAAGTCATTATAACAGTTACATCGACGAATTCTAATTAAAATATGCAACGTTTCCTTGAAAATATTGTCAGTTAGTGTTAAAAATTCGTAATTCTTATTGTTGAAATTCGGCAAATGAATAATGAAATGTTTTCTTATGCAAATTGACACTAACATCAAACCCAAAAATCTTTTACACGCGTTGAAATGATAGCCGTTTTACTAGAAAAATATTTTCGAGGAGACTCATATTTCAGTACATATGTATGGTTGTCTATGTTTAATTTTAATTAAGAGAGTGATGCAAATTAAATTTGTGGAGATAATTTTAAAAACTGTTGAGCATTCATTTTAAAATAGTCCATTATATACCTCAGACATGTGTGAAGACGCTTCAAAATGAATTTTTATGCACTTAGTGTTTTTTTATTGTGATCTGTGATAGTTCAATCACTTTTTGATTGTTGAACATGTCATGAAATACTTAAAGAAGGATTTTTGCTGATGGTTTGTTTACAATACAATCAATAGTTTTTAAAATAAGCTTTAAATAAATTGAAAATCGAGCTTCATTTTAATAACTTTTTAGTTTCCTAGAAGAAGATTGTTTTAAAATTACACAGAATTGTACCAACCTCTTAGAACCGAAAATAGTAGCTTTCGTAATAAAGAGAGAAATTGCACGGGTCTTTTTTTGGCACGTGCTTCATTTTTCAGTCACAGAAAGGCATCCAACCAAAAATTTTGGGCAAAATTCATTCATCGAGCAGAACTTTAATCATAGTTACAAAAGTTGCCGGTAAATTACCTTACATTTATCAAGTTGCCATAAACTACCATAATTTCTCAAATTTACGGAAATTTCTGCAAATTACGATAGCCATTAAAATTTATATAAATTTATAACGTTTTCGGAAATTTATGAAAGCGCAAATTTATGAAATGTGTGGGAATTGATGGTAATTTACCGGTAACCTTTGGTAACAGTTATGTTGGGCGTATGGGCAATATCTCCCGGTGCTAAACTTAAAATCGTCGTCCATTGGACAATCTCACGAAATGTGAAAACTACGACATCCTTTATGGAAACTTCCTATATATTGATATTAAAATATCGATATCAAAAACTTTAAGTAAAACCTTTTGATTTTGAAGTGAGGAGCGCATGTGTATATATTCCCCCAATTTCACTTCACATAAGTTTCGTTTCACCGAAAATGGAGTTACCTCAAAGCCATTCGTCATAATTCGTATTTATCCGAAATGCCATTACCCCTAATTTGCATGTGTCACAAATTATATTTACGACCATTTTCACTTAACCTCATTTCAAAATACCGTTTCTCATAATTCCCAGGTTACCGAATTATCATGTCACAGAAATTTCGTTTGTCCATAATTGCATCCGATGCACAAAAAGTGACGTGAAATTCAAATTCAGTCAATCACTATTTGTGTTTTTGTTTTTCGCGCCATTTTTTGTATGCCACATGGAGTATGAGTTTTAAAGCAAATAAAATTTCTTAAATTATTGTTTCTTTAAATGGGAATTATGAAAACCGAAGTTTGAGTAAATGAATATTATGTTACATGACTATTCGAAGAAATTATTATTAATAGGAAAATGACAATTCAGTAAAATAGAAATTTGGTTTAGTGGAAAAGTAAAACTTATGAAACTTATGGCGTATTAACTTATGAAAATTTACTCACCCCCCGGAGACACATAACAACGTCGTCTAACTTTAGCGCAATTTTTTTCGCAAAAAAGTACTACTAAGATATTACTTAGCTCTATCGAACCATGAAAAGAACATCCTGAAAGAAGCAAAAACCTCAGAGTGAAATGGGTAATGTGCTATATCTCGGAGAAAGCAACGGATTTGTTTTTAGAACATCACAATTTTGCGAGTTCACCTAGTTCGATTTTTGGGTATAGATTTTATCGGAATGCGCAATTAAATATACAATAACTTAATACAATACAAAGTAGTATTTTATAACCATTTTGTTGGAGTATTATACTGAAAGAAATACTTGGACGGTACACACATAATTCTGGTTATTACAGCCATATTCTATTGTTCTCTCAACTACAACCATGTGTAATGGCTATTTTAGGAATCCGGTTATGATTGCGTGGTATAACTAGACCAAGAATATCTTATCCGTAATGTATCTTAAATCGTATTCCCGAGTTATAAACTTGTGTAGCTGAATCTTTCATATCAGAGTTTGCATGATCAAACTATACTGGAACGACTCTCATAATACAATGTAAAACCCTGTAGCTTCAAATTATTCGTTACACATAAAAGTTTTTCTCGTGAAATATTGAATTAAAACCTATAAACTAAAACAAGTTAAAATTCACATACTACAAGTCAAGTCCTATAGCATTTTTTTAGATCCTGACGGAAAAAACAATTTTTTATATTGACGCAATTTGGAGATCTATTTTAATGGTCCCCCGATCTCCTTACAAATCAAGAGATTGTAGTGTGTTTCTAGTTAAAATTTGTATTCCTCTTGCAGAAAAAACACATTAACCTTCAACTTTCACTAAAACAAGACTTTTTTTAGTGGATACTTATCCCTAATTTGTTAAGTAAATAATATAACATGCAACGCGTGATCAACCTCCTAAACGTCGCTTTCGTTCAGTCAAAATTCGGGGTGATGCAGCCATACTCTGGATGGCTGCTTCTTGGGAAAATTTAATTCCCAAATCAAACACACCACATTTACCAAACTAGTATCCGTGTACCTTATACATGTACCGTTCAAAATAAAAATACCTATGAGTGAAAAGCAAATATTTTTGGAATAATTCACAAATAAAATATAAAAAATATAAAAATATTGAACTAGTCATCCCAAATTTCAGGACGACACAAAATTCGTGTTTTAAAACCATTTTAAAGAAAATTTTATATTGTTTTAATTACGCATGAGTGTGACAGGCGTTACAATAATTTGGTAAAAACTAGTTGAAATAATCAGCTTCAACAAAAAAATCCTTAAAGTTAGGAAATACTTATTGGAGATTGTTTTATGTTGCCATAAAAGAACTTCTCAAAGACAATGGTGGGCTGGCATGGGGGCGCAGCCGGGGGTTTCCCGGCTGCGCCCCCCTTGGTTAGCACCCTCTGACACATGCTAAGGTGCCCCAAAAAGATTATATTGTTTAAACAAATAAATATATTTTAGATTGCAATGGAAAAAGTAATGAGAATATCCAATAATACCAGTACAGTAAGAAAGTATCCTCCAATTTCTTTTCACCCATATTATCCCTACAAAAATCTATAATACATGTTTTGGATCCTATTTAAGAAAATATTTAAAAAATAAATAATAGATTATTCATATTGAAACAGTAAAAGTGAAAGGAATATTCTTGTCATTAATTACATTACAGCATTTTAAATTTATTTTTACCGATGCAATCCAAAATATATTTATTGATTAAAAATGTATAGGACACATTCTTATCGCTTGCATGTTTCAGCTTGTCTAGGGTGCGTGACTTTTAGTTCTTGCGCTTTGCGATCAAATAATGTATTTAGTTCTTGCGCTTTGCGATCAAATAATGTATTTACTTCTCGCTGCATGCTCGGTCTTTGTACTTCCCCACAGACGCACAAACTTTTTAAAATTAAAGGTCAAAGTATCGACAAAAAAGTAATTTGCTAATTGTGAATTATCTTTTGGTAAAGCTCCTTCGGCCTTAATGAACACATTCTCATCATGTATCTCGTGCTTCGCCCTTAATTTTAAAAAAGTGCGAACTTTTCTACATTATGTTCAACAATATTATATCAAATATACATTTATTTTTGTACCTTGGCCCGGGATATCTTATTCTGTTATTACAAAATAAATTATAAATTTGATTTATAATGAATAATTTAATATTTTTGTGCCTTATTTTGCTCTAAATTCTATTCTCAGCTACGCTAAAAAATTTATCGTTTCAATCAATTTATATTATTATAATTCATTCATACATTGGTATTGAAACATACATATTTTCACTGTCTTGTTTTTATAACTTAAAAAAGTGTTTAATAAAAAGTTATTAATGACGAATATAAAGCTCTTTTGCGGGTGAATAAATTTCGTCCATTTATTTTTTTCATAGTTTGTGTCTTTTGCCCCAAAAATTCAATTTTTTTTACTTTTTGTATTGTTTTTTACGAATAAAACAAAAACTACGCATTCTATCAAAACGTGATTAACAGATTTGTAATTTTTTTCCTGGAGGCACCATTTTTTTTAATTGAAATTTTTTTTAACTTGCATAGTTAGACCACGAAACAAGATTTTTTATTTTTCATTATTTTTGTTGAATGATCAAAATTTGAATTTTCGATTTTTCAAAAAAATTCAAAAAGTTGTTATCACAGTCTTTGAGGTGGGTGTCAAGTTCTCGTTACGCTCCTCAGAAACAGTTTTTTCTTTTCTCCAATGACCTTTTTTTAGTAGTCGCCCCCAGTATTGGGTCCCCTGCCGCGCCCCTGGGTACCCAATCCGCCACTGCATGAGATAAACCCAGGATTTAAAAAATGTTTCAACAACGTTTGCTGCGATAAGACAGTTTAATTTCCCAACATTTGTGTGAAATTTGACCCCCGCCCCCCCCCCCCCCCCCCCTTGTTTATTGCCCCACTTTGTAACACCGGGCGTCTACAAAATAGGATA
>JAAAKG020146766.1:0-10605 GCA_010014905.2 Druon quercuslanigerum
GACTTCTTAATAAATACATGATTCGTCACATTCAAAGATTCGTATACTCATCACAAAATTGGCGCTAAATTTATATTAATTCAAATCACAAATTTATGTTACACTTTAAATGAAAATCGAAAAACAGTTATGACATTCGATTCAATTTTATGAGTTATCCAATTCATAAATAAATTAAATGAAAATATGTTCATATGATATTGTTATTATTAAAATCATAAATGCCACTGTTGCTCTTTAAATGTCGAAAATTAATTTTTTTAGCTGAAAATTTTCCGATTCCATTTTTAGTTGGAAATATACCTTTTCTATTTGGAAATTCTACTATTTAGTTGGCAATTGAACAAATTCTTCAAAATTCTTACTTCTTGGTAGAAAATCAATATTATTGTTTTGAAATGTAATCGCTCAGTTGAATATTCCTGAATAAAATTTTTCATTAGTTGAAATATCTTCTGCTTTGTTTAAAATGAGCTATTTGGTTAAAAGTTCATATCTCCGGTTGGAAAATTCAACTGTCTTCTATACAATTCGTATTTTTAGCTTTAGGTCGAAAATGTAAATTTCTAGTACAATATTAATTTTTTTTAACTGAAAATTAACTTTTTTTGAATAAAAGTTGAATCGTTGTTTTGAAAACTCAATATTCTTTTATTATTTTCGGTTGGCCCTAAAAAGTTGTGAATATTTCAGAAGTGGGAGATGGAGTCATGTTAAGAAACGCTTCAACAAAGCCAAAACTTAATTCCGAGTACCACACTCTTGAGGAAAATATAAATTTTCTCCTGCATATCAATATATATTTCATAAACATTGATAAGCAACTCTGATAATAGATTCTATAAACATGTGGAAACCGTTTAAAAAAATCTTTATCACTTATCAGACAGTCATTTCTCTGCGCGACATTCTTCCAGAATCTTTTAATCCTCATATAGTATGTTTTATGATGTTTTGAAATATTTTATGGTATTTTATTCTTCTAGAAGAATTGTGCGTCATTTGAAGGTTTATTTAAACGATGATAAAGAAATATGATAATATATTGTATGAAATCGTGCAATACTATTCTGATTTTTCTCTTCACTTTTTAAGTAAGAAGGCTGTTCAGTCTATTTCAAAATTAAGTTATTCGAAAATCAGGTACAAGTGATTATATCCTCAATTTCGTAACAAATGGGGTTGTGTAAACTGACGCTTGTTTATATATTTTCTATAAAATTGATTATTAATGTGGTTCCATCATCAGCACCTAATCCTAGAGGTCGAGTCGAGCCTGCACCATTAAGTTCTATCGTAATTGACCCCTCAAATTATAGGGGCATCCAGAGCGGTATATTCCACTATGGACAAATAGAACAAAACGAACAAGCTATTGGTGAACCCATGTCTTTTAAAATGGATGCCGAAATGAATCCTTTTGTAACACTTATTCATGGGGAACGTGTTATTCAACGTACGGTGATTTTTATGAACCCGATTCCTGCACGAAGAATTACTCGAGTTGAAGTTAAAATGTTGTCAAACAGAGGTCAGGGAGGAAGTGCCTCTTTTTCAGGTTTTAGTCCAGATGGAAATGAAGTCCCTATACGTTTCACGAGTAAACCAGGCCAACCGCTTTCCTTCAATGTGCAATTGTACGGTGTACCGCGGTAATGCGCAATTTATAGTTGTACGTATCAAACGATATAAATGTTAATCCCTCACTTTATAATGTTCAATTGTAATGGAACAGCCTAATAAATGTGTGAATAAAACCAATGTTCAACAAAGTTTTCTATATTATTTTATTCATATTATTATATTTAATTAGGCATTCCTAACAACACTTTTGTGATAAATCTGACGCTCACAACGTTTACGAAGAACGCAAACCACTTTTTTTGTTTAGTCTTAAAAGTCGTAAAGTTGTTGCGGATATTGAGAGAATTGCATGCAGAGTCTTATTTTAAAAAGTTTTATCCCTCTAGCGCATGTGGAATTCATCCTAAATGCAAATGATATAAGTCAATATGTTTTGACTCATAATGTCAACATTGCATGCCACATACCTCAAAAAAATGTCATCTCTCTGAAGTATATTACTGTTAAAGTGTGCATTGAAATAAAAATGTTGACCTTTTTGAATATAAACACATTTACGACGAGGTGAGAAATAACATTTATAAAAAGCCGCAAGTACAATCATCAACATTAGGTAATTGTAGCAATGATAATGTAAAGATATTAAGGAAAGAGTTTCTCTTATTTAATTGAATTTTTTTGTTATTGATTGTGATTCATGTGGTTGAACCATCTTCAAAACTAAGATCGAATCTATTTGAAATCAGACGGCAAGGGATAGGACCTGTTCCTGCAACGAGGCCAAAATGAATACAAAATTAACAAAAAATATAAGTTCGGACTGTTTAAGAAAATTAATTATTCAGATTTTAAGAAAGACCGTCGTCACTTTAATAATTAAATTTTTTTTAAATCTATGGTTTATTTCGAAAGAATAAAATTATTACTTACAGAGTCGTTCAAATAATATGTAAAGCTTTGTCATGAAATGTTGACCCCACTCCCTCTAGCCCTAATTAACGAGTTTTCTATAATTCGTGTACGTAACTTTAACATTGGCACAACTCGACAAGTATTTTATGAACGGACCCTTTCTTAAGATAAAGAAATTATTTGTTAGACACAATTTGTTTTAATTAAAATAAATATCTTTTTATTCAAGTCAATTACTGTAAAAAAATTTGGAAAATAATTTGTTTCACTTTACTATTCTCAACCCAGAAAATTATTTGTTTAAATCAAGTAAACCTTTTTTTAAATATACGCCCTAAATCTAAATAAGCTAAATTTCTCTAATTACTAGTAAGATTATGCCAATTCGATATTTTACTTTGGATTTTATACTGTTTATATATGTGAGAAAAAAGGTATAGGTACGCATATTAATTGAACTAAGATTAAATTACTCATTTACTAAATCTGAAAAATCTAGAATAAATTTGATTAAAAAGGTAACATATTATTCAATTAAAATTTTTATTGGATTTTTCCTCTTAACTCAAACTAGAACCCGAGGCTGGGCTTACTAAACTTCAAAAATAACTAATTTTCTATAACATCTTGTAGAAATATACTTTGACTTTGAAATAAAAATTCTTTACCAATAAACGCTTGTAAAAAAAAGTAAATATTTCAACTGTGCCCACTAGGATGGCTAAAAAACACTTTTTTTAGAGGGCAAAGACCCCCCCCCCCCTTACTCCCTCTATTTCATTCCGAATTCAGGAAAAGAAGCTGCCTAATTTTTTTAGTATTTTTATTTTAACAGGTGCCGGTTTATACCTGAAGTTTCCGACGTAAAATTCTTTGGGAAAAATTACCTTTTTGTGTTTTTGGGATAATTTTTTAGGGTTTGGGAAAATTTTACAGAAAAAGTATAAAGGCTTCTATAGAATAACTTAACGAGAAATGTTATGTATTCATAAGTAAACGTTGCTGAAAAAAGCATGAGTGGCCTGCGCTACCAATAATCTTCTTACCTTCGTTTATTCGTCTATCTGACTCCTCATCTATTTTCCCGTCCCTAGTAAAGAAGCTACCAAGGTATAAGAATTTCTCAACTAGTTCAATTCTCGCATCATTTAATACAATGTTGCATATTGTTTTTTCACTCTTTCCTTCGAACTTCATAATTTTTGTTTTATTTACGTTAATTTTGAGGACCATGTTCTTCATCCTTGCATTCAGTGTATTCAACATTCTTTGCAAGTCTTCGATTGACTCTGCCATCACATCCTTATCATCTGCGAACGCTAACCCACGTACCCTTACTGTTTTGGGATCCACAGCTTCTTCGTCGAAAAGCGCTATTCTCAAACACTTGTGCATAAATAGTATAAATAGCCATGAAGACACAACGCATCCTTGTCTAACGCCTTGCCTAATACCAAACTAGTTACCCATTTACTTGTAGGAGCCATCCATTTACTCCGCACATGCACGGAATAAACAGTATAGCTGAGAGACCTATATTTAACTCCTCACAAGGATAAAGTATCGTTCGTGTACCAACACTACCGGATAGTCCTCACGCCTATATCAGGATAGGCGTAGCAGCTATACTAGTATTCCTAAATATCATATTGCTACGCGCAGTATACAAGTTGGTTATCGTGAAAATACAATGTATAGCTATCGTAAACAAAAAATACGATGAGAAAGTAAAAAAAATGGCAACAAATAATTGAGGCTCTAGATTGCAGGAATCCCGGTGTTCTCATTTGTTTGCTATCAAATTATTAATAAGCAAATGAGTGCACAATCAGTTTTATATTCTATAGCGTCAATTAAATGAATAACAAGAAATAAAAATATAATGGTCTAAGTATCGTAACTTCACTGGTACTTACCTTCGAAAGATTCCGTATACTTTTGCAATCCTCAATCTTCCAATTTTTTCTTGACACGCTAGTCCATCGGTTGTGAATTTGAATGAATAAATACGCAACAATACGTACACACGACATGCGTGAACAATACGACAATCTTTCATCAACCCAAAAAAAGTTTCGAGTAAATTACATTTCTTCTCAAATTTAAGGTTAGAGTCGCACCTATACTGCATAGGTCGAGACGCTATATACCGGTACAGGTCTAACAATTATACTTTTATCGTTGCATTAACGAAATTATAATCATTCGATGGCAAAATACGCATTTCGGCTTGCTACATATTCAGTTTAGCTGTAATACGAATATCGTTTAGTTGCTGCAAGTATTCTACTGAACTAAAACTGTGTATAGTTCGAGTGGCAAAACTGTCTTTTCCGTGTGATCTTCCTGGCATAAACCCACTTTGGACTTCCCAAATCTTTTCTTCTGTTATTTTCATTACCCTAAGAATAATTATTTTTGAGTAAATTTTACTTACCGTACTTAATAAGTTGATCCCTCTGTAATCATTAAAGGCGCTTTTATCTCCCTTTCTTTTGTATATTGGCACGATAATCGCTTTTTTCCAATCACCTGAGACTTCTCCTATTTCGATGCATAAATTTATCAGTTCGCAGAGTCTATTCATGTACTCGCCACCGTGCTTTAGCATTTTAGCGTTAATACTGTCTACCCCGGAAGCTTTACCATTTTTCAAGTTCTTGATTATATCCCTAACCTCAGTAACACAGCCTTTCTCAATTGAGTTTTCTAACGCATTGTATTCTACATCGCATTTGTGGTGTCCTATAGCTTCATCTCCGGATTGTCCTTTAAAATGGTCTCTGAAATCGTCTATAATCCCGCCTGCCTCATATTGCATTTCCCCATTACTATATCTCATGTTGGCAAATTCTGTGCTTTTATTTCCCTTCATTGTTTTATAAAGTAGTTTGTTGCTTCCTTCAAAGTCGTTTTGTTTTGTCCCTAAACGCTTCTTTCTTTGCTTTTTGGGCAGCTTGAATTTTATCATACCACCATGGATTGCCAGAAATTCTTCCTACAGCCGCGGTTCCATGGATTACACATCTAACAATGATATCCCGGAACATAGCTTTCGATTATCTTATTTTTAAAATCTATTCGTACATCCGGTTTCTGTAGATTTTCAGTTTCAATTCATGTTTGCTTTGTTTTCTTGGGTCTCTTTTTTCCCCGTTACTTCATGTTTTATGAAAATCATTTTCTTGTGTAAACAATCGAAATTGCTGTACAAAAAATGTATTTATCGTGATTGTATGAAGTTTGAAAGAAATCATTTCTTTATTTATAGGAGCAAAATACATATATCAAGGAACTTAAGTAAACGGGATATCAATGACATAAAGTATGAAGCCATTTTAAATACAAATACAATTCTCTATATTTAAGCTACGTTTTATCATTGAGTGAAGTGTCTGTTCTTATCGATAGACAACTTATATTTTGTCTCACTCCTAATTAATTTTGTTCAATGATGTTAAAATAAGTTTAAATTAAAGTTTACTTCAAATGAGAATTTTATTACTTTGATAGTTTGGCAATTTTACAAACGAAGAGCCTTTTTTATTAAATTTTTTTTATCTTTACGCTCGTATAATTTTTTAAAAATTTAAATCAAAATTACCTGCAAAAGTAGTAAAAATTTCTTTGATTTTAAATAATTACATTTGTTCGCTTCTTTTGATAGAAGAAATTATTTTCTGATTCAATTTGTTTAATTTAAAATAAGATGGCGTCCGAAATTTCGGTGCGTCGAGACACTTCTTTAAAATGATTTGTTGTCTGATCAAATAATATAGTGTTTAAATTTAAAAAATAATTTATTTAATCTTAGCATTTTACGCCTAGAAATTTTTCTAAAATAAAGAAATTTTGTTTATATTAATTTAATTCTACTAATTCAATGGGAAAGAAAAGTAAAGCGATCTAAAGATTAGTTGGTATATAATAATTCAATAAAGATTATGGAAATAAAAAACGCTAATAACGTTTAAATATGGAATACAACTATTTTCATAAAAAACTCAACAAAATGCGTCTTTGGTCATGGTGAAGAACAATGAAATCCAAATCCAGGGGCACATGAAAAGGTATGCTTATCTTGAACTTGAAACTAGTGAAAGGATTATTAACTTTTTTTCTATCTTAAGGAATGATAATGAGAATGTTTATTCTGGAAAAGTGTTCCTCTATTCTTTAAATCGTCACTTAAGGACTTTTGAATACAAACAAATATATTCAGGTGCCACGTGACAATATCAGACATTTTTTAGATTTTACATATAGTAACTATTGTAACATTTGGTTAAAATATTATTAACTAATGTGTTGAAAAATCCTTACATCTACACAAGATAGGATTTAAAATATGAGTGTAATTTTCTCGGCACAAGTTTTTCTGAATTTTTTTAATGTCGTCCTTATTTTAATACAATTAAGGTTATAGAAATGGCGAACGTGCAAAAACTTATGCGTATGTACAATATTTTGAACTTTAGTGAACTACTGATAGAAGGCAGCATTGTAAAACTTTTAATTGGGAAGCGACTTTCACCAGCATTTCGTACTTATGATTTACTACTTTAATTTGTAGAAAACAAGATTTTTTAATAAACCTATTTTATGTAACCTTACTTCATTCACGTTGAAATTAAAGGCACACGATTCTATATAAAATAGAATCGCCAAACATATTACTAATGTATAATATTTTTGGTTGAATGTGAAAAATTATCTTAAACAAACAGGTTTTTTAATTCAGGGCAAATATTTTTCTAAGTGACGTAAAAAGTGGTATGGTATACGATATAATTATTTTTATCTTCTTCAATTTAAACAAATTATATCTTTGATTTAAAATAAAAATACGCTTGTCTTATAACATGCGATTTCTGTACTACTTGTTGGATTATTGAAAAAAAAACATGAAAGCACTATTTTTAGTTGTACTTTTAAGTACATGTATCATTAAGGAACACTAGAATGCACAATTTTTGTTGCTGTTTAAACGTGGAGCAATAATGATAATCGTCGAAAAAGTGTTTCAAACATAACGATTTTTTACACCATGAACACCGAATGACAGCCATATTTGTACATCCTAGAATTTCACAATGTGGTGCACAAGATTCTCCCAAACTAAAATCAACAATCAGTTTCTGCTACTATTCTAGGGCAATGACCACTCCATGCGTCAATTTATAGAACGCTATTTGGTCCTATGTTTGGAAAATATATTGTCTCCAACCAAATTTTGAAGCGATCTAAAGGGAATGAAGTATAAATGTAATTTGAGAAATCGTTTTCTGAATTCAAATACTTAAATTAAAATAGTTGTTTATAATTTCTCATACCTGATGTAAGTTTTTCAGATTTTGATACTTCTATATGAACATTTTCGGCTCTAAACAGATTAGACTCTACTACGGGTCCAAACTTTCCACTTTGTTCTTTCAAGAACAGAAACAGTGGTGAAAAAAGTTTCCCTTTACCTGATAACAGCGCTTATATTGTATAAGTATGCGTTGTTGCTGACACTGACTGAACGAGGCATTGCACTTGTTTTTCTCCTTCAACGGCCAAAGTTCTTCCTGAATGCATTTCCAGCTGAAAGCCACCTTGATCAGAATTATAAACATTTTTTAATCTGAATTCTCTTATCTGTTGTCTAAGACCAGTAACAAATTCTGCAGCTTTCTTCCTCAGCTCTTCAGTGTTTTCTAAAGATTTTCGAGTAACAAATTTATTAATCTTCCTGGATACTATTCTGTGTGCACGCTTAAAACGTGTTAACCAGTGGTTTGAAGCGCTAAATCTAAAATCTTCATGTCCTATTTCCTTCTGGGCTTGCAAAGCTCATCTCCGAAAATCTCTGTCGTGAACAGCGAAGCCGGCGTCAAGTGCTGATTTAAAATTTTCCAGTGTAAAGTCACAAATTCTAGCAATATGTTGCATATAGCTGCCACCTTTATTCAATGAGCGGGTCCAACGTCGCAATTGTTTGGCAGACGTTACCCTCTTAAAATTTTTTCCTACAGTATCAATACCAAATTTTTCTTATTTTTTTTAATTCTCCAGAATTCTGTGGCTCTTAATTTATAATCGTAAGATACTTCTTCTGTGTCTTCCGTACACTTATCTGTAGGTGCAATTGGCGACTGCAAGATAGCATGCTGAATCACATCTTCCACTATTTCTGCATCCATATCTTTATACGGTTCATGATAATCTAATGACTCCTCAATAATAATTTCAAAATCCCTGAACTCGTTCATTGCGTGTAACCAAGTGCTTTCAATATGTCCTTTTAATTCAATTTGCTTATGATTTATAGGAGTATCTTCTATTTTTAGTGATTGAAATGTGACGAGTAGAACACTGGTGACGTTCAGTGCATTGATCTTCATTTTCAGTGCTTCTAAGACATTTTATGTCAAAAGCTATAATAATAATCATATATATTTTAGGTATGCAGACTCTCGTTGCGTCCTTTCAAAAATTGCCCCATTTTGTCCTATTTCAAATGGGGCATTCTTGAAGCATTCTATACAAACCGGCCGAAAATCTAATTGAAAGACTTTTATTTAACGCTTATTTTTATTTTTTAGAGAATATTCAATATTCAAATATTAAAATATAAAATATTCAATATCAAAATTTTCAAATAGGGTAATTTCGGGACAAATGCCCCAATTTGTAGATTGATAGCATACACTGGTGAGACTGCAGCGTCATCTCGATAAAAATTGTGTTTTACTGTCAAAGGAAAAACGCAAGTGGAAAAGTCGTACTTTAGTAAGTTTACTATTCATAATTTATGAAAGCTATACGTAGTAATTCAAAAGACAGGCAAAAACTTTTTTACTTACTTAAAAATGCTTCTTATTTAATCGTCAAGATGTCAACAGACGTCAGATGAAGGAACATAACGTCTGCATATGGCAAGATCATTTGACAAATAATCATTTTAACATTTATGGTTAGCCAATATTTTTTAAACAAAAGAATTTTCACATACTGTGTAATCGGGACAAACGCTTCACCTTTATCAGCATTGCAGTTGCAGCCCATAATCAGGAAAACTTAAATTGTTCACATGCTATTGACCAGCAATTGTGTGACCAGAACATGCAGATAGATCCATCGACCGAGTCATTGCTAAATTTTCCAACTCCAGCAAAAAAGCTCAATAAAATTTCGCTAATTCCGACTTTGCCAGCTTCTACATGAACCAAAAGGGATGCACAATCTGCTCTTCTTTTGACACGGGTGAAAATATAAAAAAGTGAAATTGAAAAATCGTAAAAAAAGAACAGGCTGCTCTGAAAGCACAAGAAGCGAGGACTGCAAAAATCAACAGTAGAAAGCAGAAGACCCAAGCAGCAAAAAATTTTACGGGAAAGGAAAATTCACCATCAGCACCCAGAAAGTGAACTGGACTTAAAGAAAAGTTGATTTTTAAAGACACGGACAGCGAAGCATCAGACACACAGGAAGACACACATAAAGGAATTGTGCAACCAGAAACTTACTTAGAATTAATTTCAAGTAAGTAATTTTAGTCCGAAGTAATTTTAATGTAAAGTAATTTTAATCCAAAGCATAAAAGTGAGGCGCTTGTCCCTAAAGATTTTTTGACCAGCCAGTTTGCCACTTTTTATTAATCATCCCACAGTGAGTTTGTAATGTGAAATATGGATAAATAAAATATTATTCTTACTTCCGCATATACTACCTGACTTACAAAAATTACAACGACCCTCGTAAACATATTTACAAAACGACAGTTTTCCCTACATAGGGCATTGGTGTGAAAGAGCATATTACACCCTTGTTAGGCACTTGCCAGTTTTTCTGGTCAATGCTGCACTAGGAATAGGAATAGCTGGCTGATGCCTCTTCAATTCCTCGTTAAGATTTCTGCACTGGCCATTGCAGTCAATAGGAGTAAGCAGATATAGTCATATATAGAGGAAGCAAGTGTTATATTAGTAAATAAATAATTAAGAAATATTATATGATTATTTTCACGAATTACTTACTTTAAAGAGGTGTTAAGATGGTTCGGGCATGTTGAGAGAATGAAGGATGGACGACTAACGAAACAGGTATATCAAGGTAAAGTAAATG
>JAAAKG020146767.1:0-10605 GCA_010014905.2 Druon quercuslanigerum
AAGGTACATAGAAAAATTTCCAGAGGTACCGACTCAGGGATCGAACCCCGGACCTCTGAGGTGAAGTCCGAGCGTCTATTATTATTATTATTATTGTTGTTGTTGTTGTATTCATGGAATTTACTTTGAAAAATGCACGACCCAGGAAATACCTTCTCACATCACACTAAAGATCATTTGAAATATTTAGTCAAGCCCTCACAATAAAATTATATCTTTGGCATATCCTTAGGCTATCCATGCGATAACCACACAATGTTCTGTGTGGAATATATACAATTTGGGCAATGGAATCCAATATTTCTGGAATTTATATTAACTAAAATATATAGAATGCCTCGATACATAAAGATTCACAAAAATCTGTTTCATAAAAAACTGCCTAAAACGAATCGCGAATATTCACTTTCTTTCGAATTCTATTCTAGTAAAATTATAAACATATTACTGTAAGTTTTTCACAGCCAATAGAAGCCTAATTCCTGTAATAAATTATAACGGAAAAATAAGTTTTCACGAAAAAAAAATCAACGCATACCGCATTGGTTTACATAATATAAATGATGATAGTGGAAGATGATGATAGTGTGAAAACTTAATAAAGCGTCACTTATTATTGCGCGATACTGTTCACACACTGGAAACAATGATTAAATATACCTGGACGGGACATTAGAGGCTATTCTACTGATATTTTACTTTATAATGCTATACTTTGTACAAAATTAGCAATATATATATATATATATATATATATATATATATATAAATTTCCGGAACACATTAAATTATATAATTGGAATATCTTAGGGATTATTTAATTTTCAAAAAAACTTTTCAATTATTGAAAATGTAAACAGACATATTCATTCAGAATAGAGTGAAATACATTTTAGACGTAAAACTCCAATATAGTCGTAATCGATTAACATGTATCAGCTGGTCCAGGGCACTATGGACTAAGCGATCCAGAAATGTGGCGAACATTTCAAATATTGATTGACTTTGCTGAGACTCGTTACTCGGGGTTTTTTTAAGGTCGCTCATCTCAAATACGTGGTGAAAAATTTGTTATTCAAAATGGCATCGAAATTTTTTCAATCACCTGTCGAGTGGAACAGAGAGAGAGAGAGAAAGAGAGAGCAAGGTGGCATTTGCCAATCTCTTTTCGGACTGATTTTGTATTATATGATTTATTTTTTCAGGTATTGAAAGCGCAGCATGGCCCAGAAGAAATGTTGTTTCCTAACAAACAGCTTTATCGCTACAACATCAGAAATGGTGACGAGATTATCATTGATAGTAAGCTCAACCGTTTCCCAATCGCAACCTCGAGTACGTATCGTATGCCTTCCTGAAAGAAATGCATTCTGAAATGCTTTGAGGTTCTGAAGGCAATAGAATTTAATGGAATGGCAAACGTCAGCTTCAAAACAGCGCCAACGTTTTATTCAATATAATAAAATAATATTTAGAGAATCTAGAGATTCTTTCATGACACACTGACTCCACAATTCGCCATGCGCCTTTCCCTCCTGTCATATTTATGACTCCTGGAATTCCTCAATATTAGTTTAGTTTAGTTTAGAGTTTATTATAGCCTTGGGACACAGTCCCCTAACACAGAAAATATAAGTACAAAATGAAAATACATTAATCATGTGGAATCAAATAATCAGTTTTAGAATTCTAAAGATTGTAAGAATTGGTGCGAGAAAAAGTGAACGCTGTATAATAAAAACGAGATTAGTATAAAAACAATTGAAGATTAATAAGAATCATTGGAATCTATACAAAATCTATAAAAGTGACGTTTTCTCAGACAATAAATGTCGGAAAATACTGATCTTGAATCAAGCTAAACAATCAGCAGCTCTTATATTATTAGGCAGAAAATTCCACAGGCTAGCAGAAAAGATGGAAAACACGACTTCAAACACTGTCTACATATTTAAATGACTCGCGAAGAAGCGAAGGAGTGTCTGAGTTAAGAATGATGTAAAGGTTGACAGCCATAAAATATTTCCGTCGATTTTTAACTCTTAAACAATTAAGCGCATTGATATACGGATATATGGTTGTGTATCTTGATAAGCCGTATGTAAATTGTACACATAAATTTAGTGCTCTCTGTAGCTTTACATTCAGTTTGAGTGAAATATCGTCATACACCAGACAGCAGTAATCTCAGAGAGGGAAGATCAGTGTAGATAATAATTTAATGTGCAGAGACTTATCTAGGATTTTCCTGTTAACTTTTAAAAGGATACAATGTTATATGTATTTTATTGTCTGTATGAAAGACGTTTTCTAGCGAGTTAAGCGAGTTAAGCGAACGATTAAAAATGACGCCCAAATTGCGAGCAGAGTTAGTGCATTAAATAATAGATCCATTTAACATTAACGGAGGTAAAACTGACGTATTGATGTAGTCAAAAGCTCACTCATTTGATTTAAAGTCCTGATCGCCAAAAATATATCGCGAAGAGAACAATGAATATATATTTGAAGA
Source organism: Druon quercuslanigerum (assembly GCA_010014905.2). NCBI lineage: Eukaryota > Metazoa > Arthropoda > Insecta > Hymenoptera > Cynipidae > Druon > Druon quercuslanigerum. The sequence goes on from JAAAKG020146767.1 coordinate 2,513, forward strand.
TCGAAAGCATAAAATAAGTATTAAACAAGTTTAAGGAAAAGCCTAAGATCAGTGACATACATAATAAACAGAATAGGCCCTTAACCCGATCCCTGAGGGACTCCAGAACTTACTGGAATCCAGTTAGATAACATATTTTTATTAGGATCAAATACCACTTGGTGTCTATCAAGAAAATAGGACGAAAATCACGCTACAACTTAGTAACCAGTTCCTCTCTGTTTACTAAGGAGAATACCATGATCCACAATATCGAAAGCCTGGCTGAATTAAAGAAGAACCAAAACGGTAATCGTACGTGAGTCCATGGCAAACTTTATATCAATAGTGATCTTCAACAGATCAGTGTGGTTGTTGTAGCCCTGCCTGAATCCCGTTTGGTATGTATCATACATATCGTTCGTTTCAAGGCATTCAGTCAATTGCTTGGATATAATTCTCTCAAAAGCCTTAGGGGAGAAACCCAGAGAAACCAGGTTCTTAACTTTACGTATAGGGAGAATGATCGACTTGTTCATAGGGCAGGAAATGTACATAAATTGATGGAATAATTGAAAAGGTAACTAAGTGAGGAAGAAAAACCTCCATACCTCATTTAATATAGCTAATAGGGATATCATCATTGCTTTTGGAATCGCTGCTGCAAGATTTAACAGCCTTACTAACGTCCATGAAAGAAACAGGAGAAGCGGAGAAATCCGTTTCAAGTGCATTTTGTGATGCAGTAGGTGGGAGAAGGGAGTAGGATGAGGATATATGCAAAACAGGATGGTAATAATAATTGAAATCTTCAACAGACATATGTAAAGATCCTCCATTCTTTTTAGGGATAACAAGGCCCAATATACGGAACTCATTCTAAAGGCGAGAAGGGTGATTGACGTTCGTTAGATTGGTTGTATTATAAGCAATTCTTTTTAGATAGCAAATTATATTGAACCTGGTTTTTGAGGGAGTGGAACTCCTTCAGCATTGACTTCAGTTCCTGAGTTATCTACGGCTCAGTCAATCTCCTAGCTTGCTACATACGAAGCGTAGATAATTTTTTATTAGCATGGATTGCAATTGCATTAAACACGGAAATTTTGTTTTCAATATGATCAACCAAAGACAATTCAGACCAATTGCAAGATACCAAATATCTCAAGAAATCTTCAACGTTCATGTTACGAAAATCGCGATACGATAGAAGTCGGTTTCCCTGTTTAGGGAGTGGCTAGCAATACTTAACATAAATGAGATCATGCTCGGATAGAAATGGTACCTCTCTTTGTCCATATTCTATTATCTTATTCTCATCATAAACAGTACATATATCTAACCATGTGTGAGAAGACGCAGTGTGGTGCATGGGAGAGTACGGTACGATGTAAAGGTCATTTGAAAAGAAAAATCGTCGGATATGCTTAGCATAATAGGCATCTTTACAAAGATCGGCATTAAAATCGCCGACGATAATAGCATTAGTATAAAGGGGGAAGTGAAGAGAAAATGCCGTTTCAAAATCAGTGATAGGGCCAGTATTTGGTGGACGATAAACTATCGAGAGGAGGATATTAGGAGCATTAGCTACTTTAATTTCTACAATAATAAATTCAGTTGAAGGTACTAAGGAAGAATGAGTTTCATTACAAAAAGAGGTTTCAAAAATACGTGCTGCGAGGAAAGATAAGATGTACACGCCAATCCCACCACCCTGCCTGTCAACTCTGTCACAATGCAGAAAGTAATAGTTAGGAATAGCAACAAAATTATCATGAATAAATTCGTTAAGCCAATTCTCACAAATAACAATAATGTCATAAGGATTAGAAAAAATAAAATGCCGTCTTTCGTTAATATGTGCTTTGTGAGACTGGGCGTTAACATGACAAACAGTTAAATGTTTATTTGTAGAAAATGTATTATTATTTTTACCTCTAAGATTCTATTTCAGAGAAAGTAGTGAAGAAGATCCAACGGATCCTATGAGTTTAAGGTCCTCGATTGGATGTCAGAACATAAAGATTCAAGGTCGGCAGTAGAGCGAAGTACAGTTGGAGATAGTTCATCAGAAAGTTTAACACAAATCATCTCATTTCTGTTCCAAACATTCTTCATCGGGATTTTAAGTTTATGAAGATAGAAGCGTGTGTGTTTATATAAAGCATAAGTTTCAGGAGAATAGTTGTAATTCAGGTATGTGAATAACTCAGCAAGATCAGGTTCAATCATGCTGACCTTTAACTTACTAAGAGAACGCTTGGCTGAGAAAATTGCGTCACGATCTATTTTCCTAGTACATAGCTCGGCTTATCCTGTCGAGAAGAATCTATCCTGTAGATGTTAGCAATGTCATAAGGCTGGATAGCGACATTGAGTATGCAGGTAGTCCAGTAATGACGAATCGAGGTTTCTTTCGTATTGTACGAGTTGTATTAAGCTCAGACGTTAATTCAAGCTTATCTTGATTTGACGCACGGTTCGTAGTGTATTGAACTTCATCGGTTCCTTTTTCCACTTCATCAAGTCTAGAGACGACTACTCTATTTTCTTCTGAAACCTTTTTTAAACCATCGTTGACTTCAATAATCTTGGAGGTAATGTCATTCCGTATGGTTTTCAATCCCCCGTTACCCAACTTTTCACTAATCGAAGAAAACATGGCGTGGATAGCATATAAGAGCTCGGCGAGATGCTTGTAGATAGCAGTATAAGTAGCAACATCAACATTCGGAGGTGGAGGCGGCTGAAGAATGGAAGAAGGCAGCGGTGCAGGGTATTTAGCTGTTCGCAAAGGGTCGCAGGAAGTACAGCGCCAGCATCTGATTTAGCCGATGATGAGGCCAGAATATAATGTTTCGAAGACGTATTAGACTGATCAGAATTACTAGAAAATTTCCTATATCTAGAGTTAATGCCACTGATTTCTGGTGTGTGTGTGTTTTCTCTTTGGATTTTACATGTCCTCAATTACCTATCACATTGAGGCAAAATCACGTTCAATATAAAAGTCTGCACTTGGCTTTCATTTTTCCAACAAAAGGAAGATCTAAATTAACAGTACAAAAGACAGTACACTTGCGAATTTATTTATTGGTAAAATTTCTTCAAATATTAACTGAATGAGAATAAAAGTGATATCTAACTGTAAAGGAAATTTGAAGCGTTATAGTTTTACCGAGGAAAGTATGTTTGTGAATTTCGTATGCTAAGTTGGTCCGCGCTAATTTGCATACGACATAGGCACGAGAGGCGAGGCATTTTTGCTTGAGATACTTGCGAGTATAATATAACAGTGATCAATGCGAGAATAGTAAGAAGCCGTAATCCGTACTTTCTCAGTATGTTCTGCTTGCGTTTTGTACTCCAGATTGACATACAAAAATACATTTCAATACGAAATTGCAACAAAAAAAAATTCGGTGTAGATATGATCAAAATATTCAAAATTATTAGCCGCATTCTTGTGTAAATACGACCATGGGTATTATTGCATTTTAGCGAAATTCAAGCGTCCATGAGCAGCGTTTCATGATATGAGTTGCGTATGTGTCAGCGCGGCCGCGTGTCATCTGCCCAATTTATTACTATGTACTATAAGCGGACATGGTTACCGCCTAGAGCTGCAAGTATACTTTTTTGAAAAGGCGGTGTACTATAGCGCGAACTCTAATTTGAGTGGGAGAAAATTACGAAATTATGATAAGCATGCCTCAAAGGGTCGATATTTTGATATTAAATTTTTTCAGATAAAGGCAACAGTAAGATGTCAGGAAAAGGGTGTCTAGCCAAAAATGCTCTGCTAAAATATTAAGAGCAGGTAGTAGGTCAAGGCCCCAATGCTGGCAATTCAGAAGAATCTTCTGCTTTTTTGTTGCACCGATTGTATACCCGTTTCGTAATAATGCGATTTTCTATGCATACTTTGATTCTGATTGGCCGAGGCGAGAACGATGTTTAAGTTTCTTCAGCGCGCATGGTAAAGGCTAACAACGACAGGGCTTTAATTCTATGCACCAACCAACTAAAATGGCATTCACATTAATATTAAAACTTTCCATCGCTTTTGTGTAGGAACTAATAGTGATCAATCAAAAACGTTCAGAAATCTCTGATGCACCTGTGAGAAGCATATAAGAAGGAAGCTTCATTATACGCAATTCGAGGTTACATTTGTTAAATATTTATTTTGAGGACTATAAAATGAATTTAAGCTTCTGAATTCTTATTTCGTTAAATTATACAAGGCATCCCACCACTTATACAACCCCTTGTACTATGTGATAGTGCATAAAAAACTCCTCTAGAAAAAAGTTGTGTGAAGCTTATGTGAGTCAAAAGCTGCTCTAAAATCTACAAACAGTACGACTAATTTTCCTTTATTTCACCCTAGGTTCCTATCGACTAAATATTTAAGCACGTAGATGTTGCTCTAAATTCTCTTTACTGCCCCTCCCCCTGGCCTGACCATTTTCAGTGTCTACCCCAATCTGTACTTCTTCCTCCTATCGCACTTTAGGCCTCCACGTTTCAATGTCGTGATCAAGGAAAAGTATATTAAACCTATTTTATTGTCCAGTTCCATGCTAACCGTTAACTTCCTTATTCTTACTTTTGCCAGAATGTATTCTATTTCGGTATCCCCTATACTAGTGTGCGTAAGTTCCCCTTGTTCCTCCCATCTAGTCTTGTTATCACAATAAACCATACCGCCTCTTCTAACAGTTCCAGTAGCCTCCTACCTTGCCGATCAATTTCCTTGTGCTTCTAGTTTCTTATGAAGTCCTTCTTTTCTGAATACCACATTTCTGCCCCTTGTTCCCCGGTCAATGCATTCAGGCACCCCTATCAGTACCAAACCCTTCTCCTCATTCATCTAGACATTTCCTTATTATTTTCCATCCTTCCTTTTCTCCTATTTTTCTGTATACACATACGACACATATAACCACGTTTTCTTTTATTCTTGTCATCATTGTTTCGTCCTTTTCTTCCATATACTCTCCCTTTTCTTCCTGTACCACCACTTTCTTTTTATCCGCCCTAACACTATGCCTTTTAAATTTATAGTTTTAACTTTTAACTTCCTTTCACATTATCCTTTTTGCTATTTGCATCTTCCACACATATGCTTTCGGTAACAATCATTCTATGCGCTTCCGATCTTTCTCTTCTGCCAAAGTTTCAGTGATCATTATAACGTCCCATTTTGCCGATTCTCCCAGAAACGCTTATCATAATATTTTGATCTTCCGCAAACCGCGCCGCACTTCCTTCCTTCTCCTTTCCCTGTTCATTGTCCTCCCTTCCTTTGCTTGTTTGCATCTCCCTATTAAGGTATTTCCCTATCAGTAAGGTATGTTACATTTCCTTCTGCCATTTACACTTCCTTTTCTGCTAAGTCCGATCTTCTATTCACTCTGTTCTTCCTTTCAAAAACTTCTTTTTCTCCATTATTTTAAACCTATCCTCCTCACATCCTAATGTCATCAGAAACGTGATTTCCCGCGAGGCGAAAAACAAAGGAACGTGCAATCTTCTCCGATTTCGCGAGTGATTCAAATAATGAAAGTGTCATATTTTGCGTTTATCCGCAAGCCGCAACTCTTCAAGAAAAAACGAACAAGACTTTGAGAAACTGAGAAACTACATAGTGTAGTTAAAGAATAGGAAAAATAAAAAAATGTTAGTTCCTCTAAATGCGTATATTTTACTTTTGCGCAGTAAGTTTATATTAATAATTTTTTTAAACCATTTGGAAGTATATATTGAAGTTTTCCATTTTTTAGTATGCGATATTTTTAAAATAATGATTTGTGAGATTTTAGAATCATCTCGCTTCAAATAAATGACTTTAAAGGTATTGAGTCAAAGTTTGTACTCAATTTCTCTATATAAGTATGTGTTTAAAGCGAAAAAACCTTTAATTTTAATTCTTCTTGCTTAGATCAAAGAATTCGAAGTGTAATCTCTAAATAACGAACCTGTAAATTGAAACGTTTTATTTAAAACGACAAATATTCAAATTAAAAATTCTGTTGGTTTAAAATGTTATATTTATTTAAGGGATTAGTAGATAAAGAGAGACAGAAATGTAATTATGAAGTTTTGTAAGAACTAAATTTCGTGGTTACAATTTGGATGAAACACTTGTAAATGAAAACATTGAAAAGTAAACGACTTTTCATTATTACAAATTCAGTAACTCAATTTGAAATTGAAATAAAAACATTTTAAAGTTAAGAAAATATACTAAAAAATTTGAAACTCATTTATTTTGAATGCCGTGTAAAAATATTTCTTGAAACTGCCAAATTTTTGTTAAAATTTACCCTGGAAATTCTGAAGTCTTCAATTTGAAAATTTATGCATTAAATTATGAAAATTGCAACATCTTTATCATTCTGTAATTCAAAATAAAAAATATTATTAAAATAATTTTTCTGTGCAACGCTTTAAAAATTGTAATTATTATAGTGACCCTCTATCTGCAGTTATTATTTCAAACTCTTTTAATTGCAGCTTGCGAATGTGATGACATAAAAATAAAAAATATAGTTAAGGGCGTGTGATACTTTACCATAAGAGCAATTTTGTTAACAACATTAAGTCCGTAATAATATATATTTTTTAAACAAAACGAGTCAACATACCGCTGTTTCAGTCAGACAGAGTGTAATGTTATATTTTTTTATCTTTAAAAAAATTGTAATAGAAATTCTAGTAAAATAGTAAAATTCTAGTAAAATAAGCCTCTTCGTTGACCGATGTCTCAGGTGTTGTTGTATAGAAAGTATCACTTATTGATCAGATTAATTTTTTCTGATTCTGATCAGGTAACCTGATTTGGTAGGAAGCTATAGGATCTGCAATAAAATACGAAACGTCTTGGTGGGCCTTGGGTATGGCTCCTCGTTGTCGTGTGGTTCTACAGTTGTCTTTCTGCGATGACAAAGCTGATTGGAAACCCGACGTTCGGCGAAGAGTGGTCGAGACCCTGGGTTGGTCGTCTGCTCGATCGCTGGCTCGTTACTCGCGCTTGGCAGATCTAGAAAAAATTATCCCTTGCTTTGGCCAGTGCGGTCTTTTATAAGTCTCCCTTCCTATGCTAGAGACCAAAGAATATCGATCGCACCCCAACGATACCGGCTCTTTATAATCCGTGTCCCCGACAAATACACGAATGAAGCGGAAAGTTACAAGATAATAAAATTAAAAACAAGTGTGTCCCAATATATGAAGTTTGTTCTGACCCGCAAATGTACAAAGTTTTTAAATACCTCAATTCCTAAATGGCCAAAAAAGGCCAAATTTGTCCATTTTAGAACATTTGAAACTCAATCCTGATATTACAAGATAGAGTTATTTGCAAATTTATTTTAAAATTATAGATTTATCAATTGAAAAAATCCAACTTTATCGAATTTCCCAAATTTTAACTTGTAATACATATTCCAGAAATTAATCGATTCTCCGTAAATTTATTTCTAAATTCTAAATTTATCGATTAGAGCAATGAATAAGTTTACAAATTACCATGTTTAACAAATTTAAAATTATAATACTCCATGAATAGATTCTTGGAAAATTTATTTATAAATTGTAAATTTATGAAGTAGCCAAGTAAAAGTCTTATTTGTTGAATGTCAGGATGTCAAATTTGGTAAAGTGGTGTAAAGTTATGGCCTGTTACTCCTTATTTATTCTCTTCAGATTCTATAAATTAAATCTTTATATTTAAAAAAAGCCGTGGCTCGTGGCCATTCGCCATTCGCCATTCGCACGTTAAATGGATCCAGTCTGCAAGCACCCGAGCGATTTGTGAATAATCCTAATTCTTCAGGAAGATAAATATATAGAGTACAAAACCCTGATACACTCGAGACCTGTCATAACAATACGGGCTTAGCCATATCAAAGATATTAGGACCTAGATACGGCATGGGTCAGTGGTGGGGACGACCGATACATATATCTAACTACATTTTTTTTTCATATCGAGGTGCGGCCTCTTCAACTTTTCGACGTTTCTAGGGCAACCGCGTCCTCCGAACGCGTCGACGGGCGAGGTGGGGCCGGGGGGCACATTGGAAGCTGTTGAAAGCCAAACC
>JAAAKG020146768.1:0-10605 GCA_010014905.2 Druon quercuslanigerum
ATTACGATTAAAAATCCGTGTAAAATTATAGGCGTATGACACTGTGTCAGTTACTCTGGAGTATGTAATTTTGTTATTGGCATCCTATCCCGACGTGCAGGTAAGCTAATAAATCCTAAACGGAAATTTTTGCAAACTAAACCAGTTTTTATTTTAAACAGTACACTGTTAAAAATTTCTGTTGATCACTTTCACTGCATGTATTAGAAGTTTATTTCCGACACGTAAATTTACGCTCAGTTAAAGTTAAGTTAAATAGTGTTGTAGTTTTCAAATGCTGGCATTGGTATAATACCTCTCATGTATTGGAATTTTATAATACAGTATGCACGGCAAACAAGGAATTTACGAGATTCAAAGAATTCATAGAATTCCCGGGATTTAAGGAATCTACGAAATTTATATAATTCAAAAATATCACAGAAATTATGGAATTGAACGAATTAATTTAATTCGCGGACTCTACGGTATTCATTGAATTACGAAATTTACGAAACTCACGGAGTTCAAGAAAATGGAAAAATCCACGCAATTTGTGGAATTCACGCAATTCATTGAATTTAATTAATTCGTGAAATCCAAGAAAATTTTGGTATTCATGGAATTCACAAAATTCTAGAAATTCATAAGATTGAATGATTGATTAAAATTCAATCATGTCAGAGATTTCACAGAATGAATGAATTTCATGGAATTCCTTAAATTTCTTGAATTCCATAAGTTCCGTGAATTCCTTGAATTACTTCAATTCCATGAATTCCACGAATTCTTCTAATTCCAGGAATTTCGTGAATTACATGCATTCTATGAATTTTGGGAATTCCATTTATTCGATAAATCTCAATAATTCTGTAGATTCCATGAATTCTTTGAATTTCTTGAGTTTAATGAATTACGAAAATTTCGTGAATTCCGTTATTTACATGAATTCTTCGAATTATGTTAATTCCTTGAATTCCGTAAATTCTGTAAATTGCATGAATTTCTTTAAAACCGTGAACTTCATGATTTCTGTAATTTCCATAAATTAAACGTATTCCGTAAATTCTTTAAATTCCATGAATTCAGCGAATTTCGTGGATTCTACAAAATACCATGAATTCCGTGATTGCAGCGAATAACTTGCATTACATAAATTCCGTGAATTCCATCAATTTCTTTAATTCCTTTAATTCCACGAATTCCACGAATTTGATTAATGCCATGAATTCCGTGGATTTCATTAATGCCATAAATTCTGTGAATTCTATGAACTTTGTGATTACCTCGAGTTCTTTAAATTCCCTGAATTCCGCTAATTCCATGAAATAAATAAATTTCTTGAATATAATAAGTTTCGGGAGATCCTTACATTTCTTAGAATTCTACGAATTCCGTGACTTCTGTGATTTTCTTGAATTCCACAGATTTCGTGAACTTCTTCATTTTCCTGAATTCCGCAAATTTATTCAATGTCATGCATTCCACGAATTCCTTAAATTCTGTAAATTTCGTGAATTCCTTGAATTCGGTGAATTACGTGAATTCCTTGAATTCCGTTAATACTGTGATTTCCTTTTGCACAATTTTCCTCTTATAAACGCTCTCCTATTAAAGTTTCCAACTTGTGCAATTATGTTAAGATTTCACTATTTCCTATGAAATTAGACAGTAATTCAACTTTCATGCAAGTAGTTGAATTGTAACAAAATAATGAATTAAAAAAATAGTAGCAGTTGATATTTTAAGCCAATGAAGATTTTCAGTTTAAATTAAAGACAGTTCTATTTAACAAAAAAAAGACGAATTTCACAAAAAATAATGATTATAAACTAAAGAGTTTTTTATTTAAACTTTTACATTTTTATCTTAAATCGAGCAACTATCTACAAACTTTTAATTTTTGAAACAAAAAAGAGAGTATTCCACTGAAAAGGATAAATTCTCAGTAAAGTACATATATTTTTAGAGAAATAGTTGATTTTTCGACCAAGATCATTCATTTTCTACCAAAAAGGACCCATTTAAAAAAACATAAAATAAGCTACAATATAATTGCAGTTTTTAAGTAAAATAAAAAACATTAGTTCTTAACCTAATTTTTTTCAGAGAAAAATTCAATTAAGTTATCAGTTAAGCAAATAACTTGTTACCAAAAAAAATGACTTATCAATATATGAAAATTTTATTTTAAAAATAAAGTGGCAAATTGCACAAGATTTAGGTCATAAATAAGTTATAAAATTTTACGTTTGTGAAGCTAAATACTTATTGTTATAAATACGCTTTATTTTCTAAGTTGGATTGTTAAGATTTCTGATTTGTTCAAAGCTACTTCCAGTATGACAGTAAACCAACAATACCTCATTCAAATTAAAGGATTCAAAATTTTGAAATTTGAACAATCGAAAATTTAGGCATTGTGAATATTAACTGATAACTGATTGTATTTAGGAAAAAGTATATCAGGAGTTGAAGCATATTTACGGTGAGGTAATTCCAGAAAATGTTTCCATTACGAGTGAAGACTTAAAACTAATGAAATATACAGAAAGAGTGATTCAAGAATCAATGAGACTGTTTCCCGTTGTAGCAATCATTGTACGAAAAGTAGAACAAGACCTTGAACTAGGTTAGTTATTGTTTTCATTTGTCAAAAACTTTTTTAAGTGAATGTCTAATCGCTAATTACAACACTCATTTTATTTTCAGGAGGCTTCACAGTGATGAAAGGTACTACTGCTATCTGCCCTATAGCAAAAATTCATCGCGACGAAAAATACTGGCCTGATCCACTGAAATTTGACCCTGATAGATTTCTTCCTGAAGAAGTCGCGAAACGAAATCCAAACTGTTATATGCCCTTCAGCAGTGGACCAAGAAACTGTATAGGTTTATATTTTAACACAATTAATGGGGAAAATGATTTCTTAAATCAATATAATATACCTCGCTTCGTTTTTAGGTTCTACGTACGCTATGATGGAGATGAAGACAGTTATAGCCAGAGTCCTTCTTAAATATATTTTTAAAAAGGAACACATCCAACCCATCATAAACATTAAACAAAAAGTGGAGATTGTTTCTCATCCTGCAGAACCAGTTACTATAGAAATTGAAGAAAGATTAACAAAGAGATCTAAAAGCTAAAATCTTTAATCCTGACTAGTTAAAAAATTTTCCTGTTGCCTGTGAGCTTTAAGGTAGACATTCTTATCGTGAGACTGGTGTTTTACGTTCGATTTTCGAACAGATATCTCTAAATGTATATTTCTTTTTATGAGCTACCTTTAAATAAAAAGCTATAAGCCTTTCTTCAGACTTTCTTCCGTACCTCACGATATTATGCTGAAAATAGAAATTTTCTCCGCAGCATTTTTCATCGAAAAAACAAAAGCTCCTGGAAAGCTTCTTTTAGAACAAAAAACATCCATAAAAAAGATAAGGTATATAATATGAAAAATAATAAACCTTACATCCGGGGTTGCCCCTCTCCAGAAACAATATTTTCTTGTAAAGGGGGTTTTGATTACCCACGTGGTTCCTTTATGGGAGAACGATGAAAGGCCACATTTGTCTGCATCTGAAAAAGGGGTTTCGAGTTCATCGTTGATGAAGATAACGAGTTGTCGTCAGCTAGCCTTTTACTCGTTACGAAATTATTCGTATTTAGTAAAATCGCAGGTAGGAACGCTAAGGTTTGCAAATTTTCGGAAATTATAATTGCATAAGTGCATTATTACTTAAAAAAGATTATCTTTACATTTCTTTTAAGCGTGTTAAAATTTGTAATAATAAAATAGCTTACCGTCTCTTATTAGTTGCCTGTAGTATACAACTTTTAAATTTTGTACAGTAAACAAAGTTTTCAGGTACGTAATTCGCTGGAAAATTGCCCACAAATGTGTCGCTAACACCGGTTCCTACCATCATCATTCGATTTTTCAAACTGGACCTGCTTTAGTTTTACATATTGGAATTATAATAATTTAAAATTTACGACTAATATACTTTTAGACAGCTGATTAAATCTGCTATCGTTTCAACACAGATCAGTCAGTCCTATACCCCGTTTTCCTCTTTTTTTTCTTTCGGTTTTCAAAAAACGTAAGAAATAGAAAATTTTTTTTAATTGCGCATTCTTCGAACGTGAACTGTTTATTACGTTACAATTGTTTTGAAAAAATTTTCCTTTCATACAAAAATCCTCTTTTTCAAAGCAGAACTTCCCTATTTTCCCCAGAATTTAGCTGGTCAATCACGGTAATCACTGTTGCAATATAAAAAACTGAAACGAGTTTCTCATATATTATTATTTCAAAGTCACTTTTTCTCCCTTGTAATCGAAAAGTCTGGGGTACTTCTCGTGAATTTCCGTGATAACCTGTTTCTTCTTTGAAATCCACTCTTATATTCTTGAAAGTGTACGAGGTGTGGCTATTAAATAACGAGACTGCTAATGAATAAGTATTTTATTTAAAAACTTATTCTACAATCGAATACTCCCCTTCCATTTGCTCCCTTCCACTTGCCACATACTGTTCCATTAGTTTTTTCTATTGTTTAAGGCAATGCTGAAAGTCTTCTTTTGTAAGAGCATTTAGGAGCTTCGCCGGTTTTCACTTCACCTCTTCCATCGACAAATGTGTCGCTAACACCGGTTCCTACCATCATCATTCGATTTTTCAAACTGGATCTGCTTTAGTTTTATATATTGGAATTATAATAATTCAAAATTTACGACTAATATATTTTTAGATAGCTAATTATATCTGCTATCATTTCAACAGGGTTCACAGTCAGCCCCTATACCCTGTTCTCCTCTTTTTTTTCTTCCGGTTGTGATTAATTTTTCAAAAAACGTAAGAAACTGAAACTTTGTTTTAATTGCGCATTCTTTGAATGTAAACTGTTCATTACGTTACAATTGTTGAAAAAATTTTTACACTTTTACATAAATCCTCTTTTTGAAGCAAAGTTTCCTTTTTTTTCCCAAAAATTTAGCTAGTGATTCACGGTAATCCCGATTGCAATATAAAACACTGAAACGAGTTTCTCATATATTATTATTTCACACTCACTTTTTCTCTGTAGTTATGGAAAAGTCTCGGGTACTTCTCGTGAATTTCCGTGATAGTCTGTTTCTTCTTTGAAATCCACTCTCTCATATTCTTGAAAGTCTGCGAGGTCTGGCTATTAAATAACGAGACTGCTAATGAAAAGGAGTTTCATAAAAAAATTATTCTACAATCGAATACTCCCCTTCAATTTACTCCCTTTGAACCGCCAGACACCGTTTCAATCGTTTTTATATTTGTTAAAGCAATGATGAAAGTCTTCTTTTGTAAGAGCATTTAGGAGCTCCGCCGGTTTTCGCTTTACCTCTTCCGTCAACACGAACCATGATCTTCGGAGTCACAGGGTGTGAAATCAGGCGAGTACGGCGCGTGTTCGAGCACTGGAGAGCCTCTAGCAGCTAAATATCGTTTCACGGACTTCAACGACTTGTCGTTCCAGAACTCCGGCAGTTTTTTACGAACTCGCTCTCGTAGTGTAGCCAAAACATTTAAATAGTAAGTTTGGTTTAGGCTTTAACCCTCTGGAACCCATTCAGTCATCATGATGCCGTTGACGAGAAAAGAAACAATTAGCATGGCTTTAAATTTCGGTTTTGACATGCTGCTCTCACGTCCTGCACAAAAGCGTTCATACAATTGGAAAACACGCACGCGAGATAGAGAAATCTCGCCATAGGTCTCCTTCAACAACTTATAGCACTCATTTGGAGTTCTTTTTAAACATAATGACAAATTTCACATTGATTTGTCGCTCATGTTTTTCGTCACACATTGTTATCGGCACGAGAAAAAACATGTTCGTTTCTAAAGTAAATATAAAAATACTACTACAGCGACAAAAACGTGTTTTCGTACTGTAATAGTAGACATTTCCAACTCTCCAGCGCTGCATTCGTTTTCCCCCTACTCCACTAGGACGCCTTCTGCGCGCGCAGTCTTGTTATTTAATAGCCAGACTTCGTATTTTTAAGTAATTAAGTAACGTTCTCTTTTTTTGCGTATCCTTTAAAAATAAGGCCTTATTCACACATTCTAAATATTCTCTTGTCGGCCTGCCTCTAGGTGTGCTGCCACTTACTTTCTCTCCGCATACTCATTCTCTCAACGTGCCCAAACAATCTCAACAAATTTATTTCACCCTTTTTAACCAGTCTCTTCTATACACTGCATTCTTTGAGGATTCTTTCATCAATGACTTTGTCCTACCATCGTTTATCCACCTGTGTATGTCCCCGCATTTCTTTAGCTCTGTGATAAATAAATGACTAAGTTGCACACACATGCTTATCACCTTGTTCTATCCCTTCGTCATGTAATACAATGTTACATACCGTTTTTCTCTCTATCATTCAAACATCGTAATTTTTGTTTTATTCATGTCCATTTTATGACCCATGTTCTTCATGCTACTATTCACTCTGCTAAACATTCGCTGCAACCCTTCTGTTGACGCTGCCATAACAAATTTATCATCTGAAAATGCTAATCCACGCACCTTAACTGTGCCCAAATCCACGCTATCTTTGTCTAAGATAGCTATGAATACATGTTCATGAAACTTTTAGAGTCGCTTTGCTACCTGGATATATTGTTTTTAATACTTGCTCATAATTATATCCCTATCTTCAAAGATTCGCGTAACAAAAATTCATTGAAAGAGTCTCTCAAAGCTTAGCATGATGGGTTGCTTTCTCATTCCTAATCAGACCGACCCTTTCATATCATCTACTTCTGACAAACTACTCTAAATTTGAATCAGTCACAAATGACTGATTTCCTGTCAATATTGACTGATCCAAACAGTGTAGATTCAAAGACTGACAAATCACTTAAAAATGACTTTTTGTTTTAGTCCATTTGAGTGACTGACCAAAACAGTCATTTTGACTGATATATACTCTACCGCTCACTACATGAATTATTCACTTATGCTTTATTATAATTATTTAATGAAATGGAGGAATTCAATTAAGAATATTAATATTTGAGTAAGAATTTACAAACATTTCAAAGGATTTCAAAGGTTTCTCACGTGCTTTTATAAAATTTCAAATGATTTTAGTAATTTCAAAGGCTTTTGAATGCTCTGAAGAAGGTATTTCAATGGATTTGAAAGCGTTTTAAATGTTTTTATTGAATTTCAAATATTGCAAGTGATTTCCAGCAATATAATTAACTTTTAATTAATTTCACGGGATATTATAATGTTGTAGTGAAATTTTAAAGAATTTTGTTTATATGTATTTGGGGATTTAAAGTGACGGAAGATTTATACTTACTTTTTCTGTTTAACTGTTGAGCCCGTAAAAGACTTCAATACCAGAAAAAGACACCAATCTCGGAAAACTTACTCTTCCGCGATAAACTTACACTTCGCACAAGGCACAGAACATAATCTTTAATGCAGAAATCCGAACTGAAACGATTTCATAATCTCAAGAGCTGTCCCTTTTAAAAGATACAAATGTACCTTTTTCCAGGTAGAAATGTTATTAGGTGGTGTAGTACTAACGGGTGTCACAAAAGTCTTTAGACAAACTCAAAGAGCCGTTGGTTGTACAAATAAATTAAAAAACTGGATATTGTTTGGCAGAACTTCAGTTTATTTTATTATCTGTCGGAAAACATATTTACATTGCTTTTAACGGACCATTAGCTTTGATTTTTCGAAGGGTTTTCTTTATGTCCTTTACCTTGACCTGGATGACAGACATTTCAACTTCTTTTAAGTTACGACGAATTCTATACACTAATTTCCACTCAGTTTTTGCTTCCCATCCATTGTCGTACATCAACCGAGTGAGAACATCCCAAAAATTTTTAATCAGACGTACCTGTGGCACAATAGGCGGGTTGTCATCTTTTGGCCCGACAGGCACTTTTTCGGTGAACCATTGCAGTGTTTTCTTCGAATAATGACTACTGGCGAGGTCCGGCCAGAAAATTATTTTTTCTTTTTGGTGGTAGTTATCAACGAAATTTTCAGTTTCGGCTGGCATTCACTCATGTATACATTTGAATTAAGTGTTGCAGCACCTCAGTCATTATTTAAAGAAAACTTTGCAATGGCTCACCGAAAAAAGTTCATTTCGTGACAAAAGCTGACAACACGCCAAATGTGCCACAGGCACGTCCGATTGAAAATTGTTGGGGTGTTAACGCTCGGTTGGTGAAGGACAATGGATAGAAAGCAAAAACTGAGCGGCAATTAGTGAACAGAATTCGTCATTCTGCTTCATTCGCCATGGTAACAGCGCATGCGCGCTTAACTCAGCTGCGCATTCTGCAGCCGCGCATCAAAGTTCCATACATTATTGAAAGTTTTTCTATACCAGTGTACGGGATTCTCGACGTGTAGGGGTAATTGACATGTGAACAACGGAACATTATTCATGCTGGTATTTTATTGTTTTTTACGAATAAAAAACTGCGCAACCTATCAAAAAATGATTTGCCAGAAATTTGTAACTATTTCTTGGACGAACAACTTTTGTCTTACATTTTTTCATATCGTGCGCTATTTGGCTTAAAGTATTAATTTTTGTATATTTTTGTAGATGTAGAAAATACTATACCTCCAGTAATTTTTTTCTTATCAAAAAACACATAAAGAGAAATAATTGGCCCTTTTAATTAATATTAATATCCGTTTATAGAATTTCTTAATTCAGAAAAAGCAATCTGAACAATTTTCAAAATGCTCTCACTTTTTTGCACATCTATCCAAAATGGCTAGCTAACGAACTAGCTAGCTAATAAAATTTCGCTTCAAACTGTCATGGCTGATTTTTAATTTTTTGTTTACTTTTTTGTTTATTTAATAACAAAAATGAAAAAAACATGCTTTCATTCAATCTAAAATACCTAGAAAACTAAAATAAACTATCCAAAAGAGGTATCCAATAGCAATGTAAGTGTTAAAATAAGTATTGAATTTGTTATAAACAAATAAGTAAATTCAACTAGTCTCGTGGAGATTAGCGGCGATTTGTTATTTAATTTTCACTACAGTTGCACAATTTATGGACAAGAAGAGTTTTTTTGTTGAATTATTAAAAAGTAATAAATAATTTGTTATTTTTATTTCAATATTTATAAACAAGTATCCATTTCAGGTATGTTTTATGAAATAAATAACATTTTTTCTATCGAATCGACAATATTTACTTGAAAATAAACCCTAAGAATAATATTTGGCCCCCAAATAAAAATGTATAATTGTTTAAACTTCCTTAATTAACAAATTCTCTATTTGGCTATTTCTGAAATTATAAACTTGGTTTTTTGGATGCACATAACTGTAAAAACTAACTTCTAAATATTTAAAAACATTCTGATGATAGTAAGCATTAACTGGTTGAACAAATTTTTATTATTTAATGTATTTATGCATAAAATACCGATTTTCGGAAGGAATTAACAGTCAATTATTAGGCAATAATTTTGTGGCATAATTCGATAACATTTGATAATTGTTTAACCACCATTAATTAACAAATGCATTAATTAGCTATTGTTCAGTATTTAAACTTGCATCTTTTTTAGGTGTATTAAGCTGACGTAACCACATCTTCGAATCAAGTTAAAACCTATTTCATAATTAAGGGCTCATTTAAGGCTAATTTAATGCCCTATTAGGATATATATATATATATATATATACATTTTTTATGCTTGATACTCAATAAAAAATTTAATAATATTATTATACAGCTAATAAAAACTCTTTTCAGCGACATATTTTACTACCGAATAGGTTGTAGCAAAATTTCAATAAGAAATAATTTTAGTGTACAATTTTCTGAAGTTTTGAAATACGTCATCATAATTCCTAAAACTTCAAACTAAAATAATTATAGTCGTTTACTTAACGAGAAGTACGAATTTTTCATGGCATGAAATATTTATTTTTTATTTTATTTTCGAATTTATAAAGATATGACTCTAAAAAGTAAAATGCTTGCGTCCATTGCCCCTATGCTTCAAAATTTATATGTTATTTGGAGCCATATTTTCAAATAAAATTTCACAAATGGTAGAGTCCATGTCAAGTGATAACAAGAATTTTCTTCATGTATTGGGATTTTGTTTGTAACTAGTCGTATGCTGTTATATATTAGTAAAGATATATTCCCTCAAGTAATATTTGAAAATACGAAAAAATGGCGGAGATACGGAGGGTTCGGAGTTTTTTTATAATTTTTTGTAAATATTCCATATCCTCGGTTGTAATTAAAGCATTTGATTTTTAAACTCTTAAATGCTTTATATTAATATGCACTTTAAAAAAAATTGTGTTCAGAAGGAACAAAATTTTGACATTTTTATGAAAACTCAGAAAAGTAAAATAGCATTTAAAAAAATAGTGCTTTCCGATTTTTTATTTTTTTATAAGAAGCCATACATTTGTTTTGCATGTCCTGAAAGTAGTATTTTAGGATCGTCAGTGGTTAATAAGAAAATAAATAAAATATAAGGTTCTAAACGACGAGTCGACCATGATTATGCCACACCGCGCCACGTTCACTACTTTTCGCTTTTGATTGCA